>NMRB01003442.1:17262-37700 GCA_002633025.1 Notospermus geniculatus | reverse complement strand
AAAGATCCTATTGTTACATTCTAATCTCTCGTGATTGGCTTCTAGAGCCATGCAACTTAATCCGTCATTGAACAATAGAAGAGGACACTTTTTACTGAGGAACACTCTTTGCTGTTACACCAGTCCAACGAGCATGAAGAAACTCGTTTTGAGAACTCTGTTCAAGAAGTACATGTACTAGTATTTATGACCCGAAGACGTCACAAACATAAAGTTTCTAGCATATTTTATGTTGATGACAATATTCAAGCAAAAAGGGAGTAAGAAATAAAAGTGGAAAATAATAAGAAGGAAATTTTGGAATTTTGCACGAATTTTTCAATTTCTCAAATTGGGAGAAAGTTTTTTTCCATTTTGAGAAATATCGCCCGAAAAATCACACAAAATGTGAGGTGGTCTAGGAAAACCCGTCGGATGTCGCGTTTCATTTGAGGAAAGTGTTAATATGGCCTTGGTGAACCTACACATTTCAATAGATGAAATGTACTACGTAACAGGTAAACAGTAGCAGATGTATGCACAGGCAATCTGACAGCCCTTGTTGATGACTCAGCGACATCCGACGGGTTTCCTAGATCGCCACACAAATGTCATGTCATTTTAAGAAAATTTCTCAAAATTGGAGAGAAAAAATTCTCGCAATTTGAGAAATTGAAAAATTCGCGCAAAATTTCAAAATTTCTCCACTTTTTATTTTCCCCTTTTATTGCTTACATGTACTCCCTTCAAAATATATTATTGTAGTTATGCAGAGAAAACAGAACTTTACAATAGTGCCTAATTCCCGAGACGTGAGGTAGATACAAAGAATTTTCCACAATTTCCTGACGTTTTCAGCTCAATAAAAAGTGTCAGAGTAAACCGGAGTTGTGGTCGGGTTCGCCAGTCCTGAAGGCTGAAAATCAGAAACCCCGTTCATTCTTCGTGTAGGATAGGGACTCCCCGTCAGGTTGTCCATGCCTGGGTTCGTGTAGCCCCTCTTCTCGAAGTAGGTACTTGGCACATCTGAGTGGCGGTAGTCAGCTAAGACAATATCGGTTGTCGACGTAGTAGGTGTGTGAAGGTCGTGGCCCTGAGGAAGGAGAACACATTGAGGGGTACTTTGGCTGAGGACGGTTTTAAGAAATACTTAGACTTACACTTAGGGCCGTATGCACCAGACGAAGATTATCTTGAACACAGGTTGAGCCACAACTTTTCCATTGTCACATCATGCCCTGGCAAACCTGAACAATTGAAAAGTTGTGGCTCAATCTGAGTTCAAGATAATCTTTCTTTGGTGCATACGGCCTTTAGTGTCACACTTAGACTTGAGCAGTTTTATGGATATGGGCCCTGGGCCCATATTCATAAACCACTAAAGTCTAAGTGTGACACTTATCCTTTGTTCAGCACAAAAGATAAGTACAGAGTATCACACTTTGACTTAAGTATGTTTATGAATATGGGCCCTGGGCCCCATATTCATAAAACTACTACTTAAGTCTAAGTGTGACATTTATCCATGGCTCATACCGGTATTCATAAAACTATAAAAGTCTAAGTGTGACACTTACCCAGGGCCCATATTCATAAAACTACTACTTAAGTCTAAGTGTGACACTTATCCTTTGTTCAATCAACACAAAAGATAAGTACATTTGTGTCACATTTTGACTTAAGTTTGTTTGAATATGGACCCATGCAGGGCCTAATTCACGAAAATTTTAATATTCCTTTAAATTTTGCTACTCCCCCACCCCCGGAATCTTCGAGGCCAACTTACCTGTTTCTTTTTCTCTTTACGCCAAAGGTAAGTGAGTTTAAGCGCAAGAAGAAGAAACGAAATTAAGATTCCTGTCCCTAGAATAATGAACAGTCCTGTAAAGTGCTCCCAATCCAGCTGGATCAAGTTGTTGTCACTTTGGCTTCCACATTTTCTGGAAAACTTATACCACCTAAAACGTAAGATAACGTAAGTATACACCAACGGGAGTCCTCGCCAATACCGTCTTCCAATGCTGGCGGTACAAACTAGTATTTCATGTGCCCACAACAGGGGTTATGACGTAAATCGTACCACAGACCCGAAATCGAAAGAAACGTGACTTACTTGTCCAGAATGTTTCCGATCGCGCCTTCTTCTTTCAACTTAAACATGGCTGCACTGAAGTCTTTCGCAAGGGGCCAGTCCTTTGCCATTGGGAAAGCAACACTCGTAGCATCGATAATCTCTTCGGATTGCGCAAGAATGCAGTCCTTGGCAAGACCTACAGGTGAAATTTGAAATGAACATTTCCGTCACGATGATTTTTTTCCTGACCAATCAAGGTTTCTTGTAAGTAGGCTACTTCTTCGTTAAGGAACAAATTCTGTCACCAAGACTGAGGCCCGTATGCACAGACGTTCCTCCACTCACACTTGAGTGTGAGGTCGACCTTTACCTATTGTTTGCAGGGTAGAATACAAAAGATTAAGGTCGACCTCACACTCAAGTGTGAGTGGAGGAACGTCTGTGCATACGGGCCTGATTCTAGAATTTTCTACGTTTCGATCTTGTTCTTTATTAGTGAGGTTTCGCAAATCTGACGAAACACGAAGTACGAATAACGAAATTCAACTTCATTTCGAGGACCTAATGTATTTCTGGAGATGGTCGGTACCACAAATGTCCTAACGGCACAAGGGGCCAGTCCTTTGCCATTGGGAAAGCAACACTCGTAGCATCGATAATCTCTTCGGATTGCGCAAGAATGCAGTCCTTGGCAAGACCTACAGGTGAAATTTGAAATGAACTTTTCCGTCACGATGATTTTTTTCCCTGACCAATCAAGGTTGCTTGTAAGTAGGCTACTTCTTCATTAAGGAACAAATTCTGTAACCAAGACTGATTCTAGAATTTTCTACGTTTCGACCTTGTTCTTCATTAGTGAGGTTTCGCAAATCTGACGAAACACGAAGTACGAATTACGAAATTCAACTTCATTTCGAGGACCTAATGTATTTCTGAAGATGGTCGGTACCACAAATGTCCTTAACGGCCAGTGCGTCTTTTAGCATATCATGTAAGACCGAAAGAGTTATGGTGCATCTTGAATTTTTAAATTTCCACTTCGTATTAAGATACGAAGTGGAAACGAAAGATACGAAGTGAAAACGAAAGATAAATTTCTAAGTTAGACTGGTCCCCTGTCGCAGTTTTCGCTTCACTACTACGACACAGGCATCTTGAACGCCAACTCGGCATGTGATTGGTCAGCCAAACGTCATCAACGGTCGCGCCATGAGTCATCATCTATTTTTAGAGATTCCCGCAACGTTACGAGTCTATTGCTCATTTGCATACGTGTGTCAGAAAACAGGCAAACATGGCGGACGCGGCCTGTCGTAGTAGTGGAGGAACGGAGCGGTACGACAGGGGACCAGTCTATTTCTAAGTTTACCGTACATGTAACTCTATCGTTCTAACGTCATACGCTAAAAGACGCTCTTAGTGCAGTAGGCGGTATTTTATATGGTACCAACCATTTCCTGAAATTCATTACGTCATAGAAATGAAGTCCAATTGGCGTATTTCGTACTTCGTTTTTCGTCAGATTTGCGAAACCTCACTAATGTAAATGTACCTACCAACATGGAAATGTAACGACATACTGTCAGCCAAATACACTGTTGGGATTGTCCGTTCCTGTATTAATGTATCTATACCAGCGCTTATAGTGGAAGAAAATTGTAGACGCCGGTTGATCCATTGATATTCCAACACTTTTGACGTCTTGAAAAATGTCTGGTAGCTCGAATCGTTCAACGTCATAAGGCGATAGATATCGTCGGCTAAAGATTTGATCGTGCCAATCTCAGGGCTGCGATATGCCTGAAATGGTGACAATAAACACCAGGAACTATTACCTTGACATGATATCGTCCTACACTGAAAGCCTTTATACCCCCGTCACACTCAGTTCGAAACAGCAGGAATCAAGCAGAACCAGCCGGAATGAGAAAATTGCAAAATTCGAGCTTCGAAGGATACTTGGAATGTACCTCGATAATTTCGAACATGTCAAAGACATTCTGACAGACCACAGGTGCTGTTCTCGCAGTCAAGTACTGAATACTTAGCGAAGCTGGACAAAGTTCATTACAGAGCATCTCTTATCATTAGTGGCTGCGTGCACGGTACAAGTACCATTAAGGTTCTAGAATGCCTCAACTGGCTAAGTCTTGCGGCCCGCAGAGAGTCTAAACTCCTGTTACTCATGTATGATAATTTTAATGACGATTTACGGCCCTTTCTCTCTCGGCTTTACGATCAGTATCGTAACCCTGTATTCGATAATCGTCTGCGTAATAATCGTGAATTTATAATCCCCGTCCGAACTTCGCATTCCCTCCGTCGTTCAGCAATACCCTCCTCTATCCGCCTCTGGGACTTATTACCCCGTGAAATAATGGGCTCTTTTTCACGCAACTCCTTCAGATACAAATTGAAAAGATATCTAGGTCCTAAATACATATACATGTACCCTTCAACTAGGCTCAACCTTGCACGCAAACAGGAAATTATACTGAATAGGGCTCGTTGTGATCTCATTTTTAAAAGCCATCTGTTCGCTCATAACTTCGTCAATGTGAACGATCCCAGGTGCCCTTGTGGCTACCGTCAACAGTCCACACAGCATGTTCTTTTTAACTGTCCCCTCTTGAATAATCAACGTTCCTTATTTGAAGCTGATATCAACAATATTCCTGAATTTGATTCTATTCTGTTCAATTACATGCTTGCAGATCCTCTTACATGGTTCCTCAAATTATCGCCATTCTTCTATTAGAAATGTATTGTCAAAAACAGCTGACTTCTTATTGTGTGCCGAAGAACTTTACCAATCTTTATAGCCTATCCTGTCCAACACGGTTGCCCTCTATCTCCAACTTATGTACATGTAAATAATTTGCTATATTTTCGGGAGTTTTGCCACGATCACAGTCTCATTGCCTGCACAATCTGCACCATCACTGCCTATATTTCTATGTTACTAGCTAAGAGGGACAGTAATGCTCTGCTTTGGCCCTCCTTTGAATTCTATTGTACTTTTCTCTTTTCAAATAAACAGTATACATATATATACAGGAATGGGCCGGAACATTAGTTGCCTAATACAATTTCGACATTATCTCATCCCCAGAATGTCTATCGTGTTAGGCATTTTGCCTAACCCCCGTCACACTGAGGCAGAATGAGTAGGAATGCCATTGGAATGACAATTCGTAGTTCATTCCTGGACATTCGAAGTGCATTCTAAAAATTCTGACTGGATTCTGACTGCATTCCTAATGTTCCGGCCCATTCCTGTGGTCTGTCAGAATGTCTTGGACATGTTCGGTCAGAGAAACTTGTCACAAACATAATTGATAATTCCAGACGATTGCATCTGCTCAGAAGAACAATCTCTGTGAAGTCTTCGAATTAAAATGAATGTTGTATTTTTCAGGAATGTAACGCCTACCTTTCTTGTCAGGAAACTTGCCAAATTGGCCGTGTAACTCGAAATCATGATCAACGTAAAGAACCAGAGGAAGATTGTAAAAACTCTTATAGGGATCTGGTACGGAGCAAATCTGGTGCCTGCTTGGTTGATGGTGCAGAAGGCGAGCCAGGCACTCTCCCGTAAGGTGAAACGGTCTGTTTCCTTCATGCTGTTCTCCATGGGGTTCCATTTGTCCAACCCGAAGATGAGCAGCGTCGATACGATAAACACACCGAGTATCCCTAACCTGGTGGAATGATAAACTGGTCAGTTCAGCGAAGATGGGTATTACCCTAAAGCTGGATTTAGCTGCACGCGGTATGCGGATTGCGGAACGCGGTAAGCGGAAAGTTCAATGCATTTCGCATACAACAAATCGCTTCCGCCGGGGATTCCGCGGCCCTATACCGCATTCCGCGTGTCAGCTAAATGCAGCTTAAAATGGATGGTCGTGCTGTGACACCACTGCCCTTTGGAACGTCCCTATAGTGGAGGATGCATAAAGCGGCCCGCACACCAGGCGATATTGCAAGGGTTAGTGATAAAACCCGGAACGAAATGAAACGAAATGAAATCATCGAAATGGGCATGATTTGCATCAATTTATTTTCGTTTTATTGTCTTATTGTTTATAATACCGATATTTAAGTGGTTAACAGAGGATCTGCTCCGACATTGACGCTTGCTTTATGCACCAACCGAATTAGTGAAGAAAACGCAGAACAAAAACTGGCGGTAACTTGAGGAGTACCGAAGGGAATTTCGTACATGATGATTCTGATTGACGTTTTTTCGACATACTACAAAAAATCAAATTGAATTATTATTTTAAAATCAATAAAGGCGGAAGCATACGTCTGCAACATAATGACACTTAGTTAGGCCTGCGTTAATTCTCAAATTCCTTGCGAGTCCCATTTCGATGATTTCATTTCGTTTCGTTTCATTCCGGGTTTTATCACTAACCATATTGCAAGCCACCGAAATTAGCTGTTGACGCCAGGTGTGCAATGGACAGCGATGCGTGGAATCTTCTCGCCAAGATGATTGCTCGATAGTGAAGATTCGCAAATCTGCATGCGAAACACGAAGTACGAATACGAAATTGGACTTTATTTCCATGACGTACATGTATGTATTTCAGGAGATGGTTGGTACCGCTCGCCTGCTGCAAGAGCGTCTTTCATTCAGCGCATGACGTTAGTCCGATAGAGTTACTGTATACATGTTCGTTTCCACTTCGTAGATACGAAATGGAAATCTCGTGAAAATTCAAGATGCACCATAATTCTCTCGGTCTTACATGGTACTAGTATGCTAAAAGACGCACTGGCAGCAGGGACATCTGTGGTACTAACCATCTCCAGAAATACATTAGGTCCTGGAAATGATGTTCAATTTCGTATTTCGTATTGGTGTTTCGTCAGATTCGCGAAACCTCACTAATTCATGTAGGGCCTATAGAGTTTTCGCAAAGCCCCCGAAACGCCAACGCCTATCCTTTTGTTCGGTGCTCTCTTCATGGCACCAAACAATGGGTTTGGCGTTCGCATTGGCGTTTCGGGGGCTTTGCGAAAACTCCCTAATTATCAGAACAATATAAAACCCGATATCGCGTAGTCTTCCGTGTCTGCGATAGCTGGCGAGGGGATCGGTGCAGGACCTCGATAGGTCGTTGTCATCTGAACGAAGACACGCCGTTTTGGCCACTTACCAGACGTACGTATCAAGCGGTTGCAGAAATGAGAAGTAGTTTTTAAAAGGCTCTTTCATGTAGACAAACGTCGTACCAATTCTGGCGAATCCAGGAGTAAATTTGACGACTTTCAATCTCTCTGAAGTCTTACTGAAGAAGCCCACGGCCAGCTTGGATTGGTCTCCTTTATCTGACTGCAGTGGGAATGTAAATGAAATAGAACTGTAAAATTTGCTTGACAGCAAATTTGATGGTCCCTACATCAGAAAATGGAAATTGAATGAAGAAATTGAGCGAAGAAAGAGCAAGGAGGGGTATGACTCTGTGGCACAGCAGTCAGGTTCTTGGAGTTCCCATCCTCCTGGAATGTCTTCCTGGTGAAGGACACAGGCAGGCTAGGCAGATAGAGAGGAAGGGCAGACAAATGAGGGGCAGGGCAGGGGTGGGGNAACTCGGGCGCCTGACTTATAACTCTGGCGCCCGACTTATGAAAGAAAATATATGATGCCTTTCGTAAGTCGGGCGCCCGAGTTAGTAAGTCAGGCGCCCGAGTTATAAGTCGGGCGCCCGACTTACGAAAAATAAAAATATGATGGCCTTTATCAGCCACCGTAATATCAAGATGGTCCCTACATTAATGTAGGGACCATAATGATAGGCAAAGGAGTTTCCTCCTCGTGTGAGTTGGCTATCAATTCCTTGAGCCTGCGAAGACCGCACCGCTCAGCGAAAAATGCGGCGGGAAGCGCCGCAGTGGCGACATGGCTTTATAGTGTCGACGAATAAAACAAGGCGAACGTACCAGTCTGCCAATAGCTCCCGTCCATGTTGACGGATCATTCCGGTCCCGCGCTCCATAACGTGTCTCAACCTCAAATTCATATTCCAATTTCTTGTAGAAATCAAACTTCAGTCTCAATTTGACCGCTTCTAGTATATCAATCCCGGCTCCTTCGTACTTTTTTGTCCCGTTTTCTGTTGACAGGCTACTTTTGACGACGAAGGGCGGATCCTTACACCAAACAGAGAAAGGTTTTAGGACAATGATATACAAGGTGGACCTCAAAAAACAAAACCCACGGAAAAGGCCTGATGTAGGCTATCCATCTCATGGAAAAATCAAAGCCTACCGGTATGTCAGAAAGTAGGTGCTACAAGCTTTCTTTTGGTATCTTCTTCGCTAAACTCCCTACGCAGTTGTTATGTGTACCGCGCCCCCTTCGGTTTACCCGCTCTCCACAACTGCTTTACTTCGTGGAAGTCGCCGCGTTTGGTCAACAGATGGCGTCAGGGCCTGGCGCGAGTTTTACAGCCTATCAGCACGCTGCTTTCAGAACTGGCCCGTTGGCAACGGATCTTCTTGTGCTACCGTGCATGGATACGAACCGTTCGGCCAATGAAAAAGTGTCTCAGGCCAGCTTGTTACCGGTTGCTAGATGCTCTGATTGGTCGACTCTCTCAGCGCCATCTGTTGACCAAACGCGGCGAATTTTGCTTAGTTAAGCAGCTGTAGAGAGCGGGTAAACCGAAGGGGGCGCGGTACACAACTGCGTAGGGAGTTTACTTCTTCGCACGCCTTAGCTCATGGATGACATGACAGCTT
The DNA here is from genome assembly GCA_002633025.1 of Notospermus geniculatus. Lineage (NCBI taxonomy): Eukaryota > Metazoa > Nemertea > Pilidiophora > Heteronemertea > Lineidae > Notospermus > Notospermus geniculatus. Next base: position 28,894 of record NMRB01003442.1, on the reverse strand, counting down.
CCGAATTCAACTCGGAGTCTGCAGGTGGAAGGTAAGCGGGGCGGGTCCGAAATCGGAAACGTTTCTTTTCCCGGGCTGTACTCTTGGAGGAGACTTACGAATTTTGATACCCATAGCTATCCGCCACGGATTAGGGAGTTTTCGCAGAGGCCCCGAAACGCCAAACCGAACGTCTATCCTTTTGTTCGGTGCTCTTTTCGTGGCAGCGAACAATGGGTTTGGCGTCCGCGTTAGCGTTTCGGGGTTTGTTGAAAACTCCTCAAGCCCGTGTCACACTGTGGCAACTTAGGCGGGCGAATCCCCGCGAACTGGAATGAAATGGTCCGTGGACCATGTAGGCCTACATACCTCTCTCTCTGTCATTACACTATTATGTCCAAAGGGGTGAGCACATGGTCTGGAATGGGCCATTTCATGCTAGTTCGCGGGGATTCGCCCGCCTAAGTCGCCACAGTGTGACCTGGGCTTTATACTCTGTAGTCTCTTACAAGAAAGTGCCTGAGGAAGACTAGACCCTGGTTGGGGTCGAAAATTTGCGAAATGTTTGTTATTACAGAGTTTTCGCAAAGCCCCGAAACGCCAACGCGAACGTCTATCCCTTTGTTCGGTGCTCTCTTCGTGGCATCGAACAATGGATTTGGCGTTCGCGTTGGCGTTTCGGGGGCTTTGCGAAAACTCGCTATTATATCATTTTGTGTGTTGCCTTTTGTGCTGTATTTTTGGATAATTATATTTTTGCTCACCAGCACGAGCAGAATCTTTACTTTATTTGTCTTCACAGCATTGCAAATTAGCGAAGTTTCACCGTCGTCGTCGCAGATTGGTTTGTTAAAGATGTAGGTGTTAGGTACACATGTACTGAAGCCATCAACCACCTGTAAGTAATAGAGTTTATTAAATAAGAACATTAAACAACCGATGGGTCGAGAACGATCCAGCTACCCTAGTGGATGCGGCAAAGGCGTATTTCTGGTAGGCCTAAAGGCCTGTTTACACCGGCGGCTGGCGGGCGCGATTGCGTTTGCGGCTGCGATTCCGCCCGCGATTCGGCTGTTTATACCTGCGTTTGCGACTCCTTGGCGGATATGGCTGACCTACGCCTTCTAAATCGGCTCCTTGGCGGGTGTGGTAGGCCTAAACCTCCCAAATTGACTCCTTGGCGGATTTGGTAGGCCTAGGCCTTCCAAGTTGATCCTTGGCGGGTGTGGTAGGGAGGCCTTTCAAGTTGATCCTTAGCGGGTGTGGTAGGCCTAGGCTTCAAGTTGATCCTTGCGGATTTGGTAGGCCTAGGCCTTTCAAGTTGATCATTGGCATGTGTGGTAGGCCTAGCCTTCCTAGTAGATCCTCGGCGGGTGTGGTAGGCCTAGACCTTCCAAATTGGCTCCTTGGCGGTAGTGGTAGGCGCACATGTAAGCCTAGGCCTTACAATTTGTCTCCTTGGCGGATGTGGTAAGCCTTAGGCCTTCCAAATTGACTATTGGCTGGAGGGGCAGGTCAACATGAAGGCCTCCCAAATTGACTACTGGCGCAAAAGAGTAGCGGACATCAATCAGGAATAAAATACTCGCACTAAAAAGAAAAGGCTTACTTTCGTCCGCAAGTAGGTCACAGACTTCCCTTTCGTTTTCCGTATCACCGTCGACACATCTATGAATAACAGAGTGAACTGATCCCGTAAACCGTTCATGTGGTCGAACTGTGTGATTTGGGTGATGGCCTCTCCAACATTAGGACATTCTGCGACCGCTGAATTCATGATAGAAGCCTGGAAAGAAAGGGAGGATAGGCGAACATGATATACATGTAGCCTACATGGTCAGGCGCGGATCCATGGGGCGCACCCGGCGCGCGCCTCCCCTTTCGGCCAACAAATCTGTAAAATTGACCGTGAAATTCTGAAACTTTGAGAAAATCATTAAAATTCACCGCAGATTTCAATGTTTCTAGCACAATGCACCCCCTGTTTTCCAAAATCGTGGATCCGCCCCTGATGGTAGCCAAAAAAAACGCACAAGCATACTTCCACCACCCTCAGTGGTTCTTACATACATGTACATGTATATGGATGGATATAGAACCTTTTTTTGAGAAATATTCCACCTATACATGTATATTTCAATCTGGACCAGTAGTTTTAGCTCCAGGGCCGTTTTTGTGAAGCAAAGTCCGAGGTCCCAAACTACCAATATCGGCATGATTAGAGTCTAAACTCCGCTTTACAAACTAGTCTCCATTCCAGTTCCGAGTGGCGTGAGGTTTATCAACGATAGCTCCGCAACGGCTGGGCCGAATTTGACATACATACATCAGTCGATGTGTCTTTTTTGGCGCTACAGTCATCATCACTGTCATTTTCCCGCAAAACGTGACAGAAAAAAGTTCCTTCACAAATCACAGTTTGTGTTGACGGCCGAAATGGCGGCCATTTTGAAATGACGCAATGCACCGCGCACGTGTGAACTGCACTGAACACCATGGCGATGGGCACACCCTGTATGAATGTCTGAATGAAGTTTTTATTTACGTAACACAAAAAACAGAATATAAAAGCAATCAAATAGAAGCGGGGGGGGGGGCAGTTTTTCAAACGGATGGAGCAACCCTGTTTAACATTCTTTAATCTGCATAAGTAGGCCTACTAGTAGGCCTAGGCCTATTGATCAGAACACACCTTCAAAATGGTATCTACCTACCTGTCTCAGAGCCTGAACAAATGGGATGTCTTTCTTCCTGTCAACAAGGCTTGAATTTTGTGGATTTTGTATTCCCAGCCGAACGACTTTAATCTGCATACGTAAGTAGGCCTACTAGTAGGCCTAGGCCTATTGATCAGAACACACCTTCAAAATGGTATCTACCTACCTGTCTCAGAGCCTGAACAAATGGGACATCTTTCTTCCTGTCAACAAGGCTTGAATTTTGTGGATTTTGTATTCCCAGCCGAACGACTTCTATTACATCAGAAATGACTGCGGATGTTGACGTCTGCCCGGGAGCTAGGCCCATGAAAACCACGGACGCTCGCCGAAGATTTATTCCGTGGCGGATGCAGTAATACATATCATCATCCTTGTTGCAATTTTGTGTCTGAAATGGAAGTATCGCGTGACCAGTTTTAGGGCACTCCTCCAGAGGGAGCGAGCAAGCTCGACGGGCGGGCAATTCACCATTGTCAATTTCCTTATAGTAGGGTCCCACTGGCGACTTTTGCCCACGACAAGGGACGAATCTGAAATCTGCGATATTCCCTCGACAGGCTGCTATATTTAGCTTTCGTAGTTTTTCGCGAGTTGTCTGGTCGAACACTCGCAGGCCTAGACGAAGTTCGTCGTGGGTGGTCGTAGATACTCGTTGATGCTGGTAGTTTCTTCGCACTTTACTCGTAGCTAGTCGCAGACTGTCGTAGATAGTCGAGGTTACTCTTCCATAACCAAGACCTACGATCCTGTACGAATATGTAGGCCTACGACATGGGTGCGACTATAAGAGATAACTTTCGAACCAGGCGTGAGGCCCTTTCACCGCGCTCCGAAACTGCTTCGTTTCACGCGGTTCTCAGCACATGACCAATAGGCGTCACTAAATAGTGCGTGATAGAATTGGTCTAGCCATTCACTGATCGGTTTTCAGGACCACGTTGAGGGCATAGCGACGGAGGGTCATTGCAACCTGTACCTGTTGACATGCTCAAGGTTTTTAGCCAATCAACACATATCTTACGGCGTCGTCGGCTCAACTGCATGTACTCAGGCGCGGATCCGGGGGCGCACCCGGCGTGCCCCCCCCCCCTTTTCNATAAGAAAATTCAATGGAAATTGCGTCCCGTGCCAGACCCTCGGTCTGGCGACCTCGGAGTATGACCGAGGGGCTGGTTGCGCGAGACTAGTCGCGCGCCGGTGTCTCGCCGTAGAACACCGTATCCGTTTAGGCAAAAATAAGTCGCTCGCTTATCTATTTTTGGTATAGGCCTATCGTGGTAAAAGAACCCGGATTTGGAATCAGAGATACGGGCGATATGCGGGCAATCGATCCGTATATCATGGCAACTGATACTTTGATAGTTACAACATAAGTCAATTATCAGTTCAACGGTCTGATATATTTAGGGCAGTCGCCGAGTCAGTGCACTCTGCTCTGCAGAACCGTCTAGTTCACATCATTTTGATCGTCTGCCCGACCTCTCCAACCGTTCAACATGCCTATCGATTTGAATGGAACGTGGAAGCCCGTCTTTGACGAGAACTTTGAGGAGTTCGCTTCAAAGCTTGGTAAGCCAAATATTGTCCGCGATTTAATATTTTTCATGAATCAGGCATTCCGCTCTGCTGCAGTCGGGGCCGCGTCAACGATATCCTTTTCAACGGCAGATGATGAACCCTGAATATCCCTTCTACATTGAGGTGATTTTCAACTGGTATTAGGTTCGGCGGCCGGGAAGTCACTAAATAGGCCTACAGCAGTCATTGTCTGCCACACATTTATTATACTTTATATTTCACTGAATATTTACACATCATACCGCCGACGGAATCGCCCTTTTATTTTATTTTATTTTATTTTATTTTTGCCCTTTTATTTGGCAGTGTCACGGTCTTCGACCATTTCGTTCCATCCTGTAGGCCTACTTTTCCGTTCCTGCGATTATAATCAGCCTGGCGAACGCGTGTTTGGTTTACATGCAGGATGGCGACTTTGCTGGTACCGGTGTAACGTTTTTCAGTGAGGCCCGTGTGCCAGTGTGACATTACAATAGACTGACGGAATAAGCGGCGACTTGACAATGGGCGACACACAGAGAAACAGCGAGTTCGTTTCTCAATGTGTTCCGAACAATGGGAATCACACAGAAAAACGGCCACACTGAAAAACGTTACACCTGTATGAAAAAAAGCCTCACGGTGCAATTAGGCTGACGGGGTTATTGTCGTCCTGGGTACACATAAAGTGTACCCAGGTTCGATGTCGTCAAGTGAAATTGTACCCTGGGTCCACTTTCTTTTTACAAACTGTACCCAGGTTCTGATTTAGAGACCTAGGGACGAGCTCATTCTCAAGATTTCGTGGGATACGTGAATTAGCGTATGTTGGTCCCAGGATCCTGTTGCTATGACCTTGGAGGAATTATACTGAACAGGAGGAACAGCGAGCTAATTGCCCCTCTATAATCCCTTTTTCACACCTCCCCAAACAATGGAACACACAGGCCCGCAGTGTTTGCCCACCACATGATCAAACAAACCCATCATGGCCATGCACAGTGGCACATGCACTTGTAGGCCTACATGGAAATGACACGTTTTCTTGTCTAGCTGGCGAGTTGATTAGCTTTCTCTGTAATCATCCGAGGTTGAAAACTGTCCAGCTGGTCAAAAATAAAATTCTTCCAACTTCTCTTCTTTAGCTTTTTGCACGGCCAACTTGCAGCCACAATATCAATTAAGTGACTTCACCGAGAACAACCTCGGCCCGAGGTCTCCAAATCAGAACCTGGGTACAGTTTGTAACAAGAAAGTGGACCCAGGGTACAATTTCACTTGACGACATCGAACCTGGGTACACTTTATGTGTACCCAGGACGACAATAACCCCTTCAGCTGCAATTAGTGCGGTGTGGTATGTTCTTCCGTAGGATTTTTTGCTAAAGTTGATTTTTTTACTGTTTTGGCTTCAGTGAGGTTATAACTGCCCAAAAATGACGGGGTGCAAATTTTCTGACCCTTCCCTCACTTTCTGGGGGGACACCAATGGATACAACGACTGAGATTTGTACAGGAGAATGGGACCCGATGTACAGCTAACTTTTGAGCGGTTGGATTTACACCCCATAAATGTATTACCAACAGATAGAAACATGGTGCCTGTAAATCAGATACGCATATTCTTAATTGTTTTAGTCGTTATGTAACGAGAGATGACGTTTTTCATATAAATTAACACAAAATGAGTCAAAATGCATAAAACGTCATTTCCTAATTACGTAAACCGCTTAAAAACGCCAAGAATAGGCTTATTTGATTCCGAGGCACCATATTTCTATCTGTTGGTAATACATTTATGGGGTGTAAATCCAACCATTCGAAAGTTAGCTGTACATTGTTTCCCATTCTCCTGCACAAAGCTGAGTTGTTACGTCCATTGATGTCCAATGGTAAAGTCAGTTCGCAAAATTGGGGGACGCGGTTAGTGGTCAGAAAATTCGCACCTCATCAATTTCTGATAGTTTGGACCCTAAAGTACCTAGAACTGCAAAAAATCAACTTTAGCACAAAAATCCTACGGGAGCTGCTTTGTTGACACACCATCCCGCACTAAATGGAGGTGTTTCAACAACCGTGTGTGATACTTGCATCATTTCTTCAGGCAATGGTGTGAGGGCATTCAACTGACGACACCCGTTGGAATGAATGCTATAACTGTACAATCAAACACGAGACTACATTGTTGGTTTATAAGTGCCATCAGTACGTTTTGCTGGCAAACATGAGCATGTGCAAAGTACATACCTCTTACGACAAAAAGGTTGAGAAAAACAGTGATGGGCCGTCTAGACAGTAATCAGCGGCCAGTAGCCTTGGCCGTCATCGTCGTAAAACAATTCCCAGCACTTAATTCACTTCTACATTCCTTGAAAAGTATCGAAATGACGGACTTTACGACTTCTAAACAAAAAATGAATCAAAGGAACAATTACTTGAATGAAGTAATTAATAAATTGAACCCATGAGGTCTCAATGTTGATAGGTCTATCTGTTGATTGCGATGTAAACATAGTAGGCCCTACCTAAAATCGATGATCGTAGATATTTAGCCTAGTTCAAAGAGCAACGTTCACAAGCTTTGTCTAAACATGTTAGCAAAAATAGATATCTATTATTTGATGTTAATAACATTAGAAATGTCAAGGATATAGCGCTGACCACTGACGTTTCGGAATTCAATTCCTTTCTACAATGTACAGTTATGCTCGAAAGTTAGTGAACTTCAACACGATGCTGTGTTCGAAACATTGCTGTTTTATTGCAAGGCCGTGAGGAAAAATATTCATAACTCATAATGTTCTTTTACGACTGCTTGCAAAAAGTTGCTGCTTGCCTACTGTCAATTGAAATGAGGTATGTTGGTATTAGCAGTTTGAAATGAAGTCAAAGGCATTTCGTGTGTGTGTGTGTGTGGGGGGGGGGGTCACTTACTTTCGAACACAACTGTATATTATACAGTACCTGGCACAATTGACCTCCCTTCCGCGCCGCGCACCATCCGCGTACTACATGCAGCGTCGTGCACGTACCGTCCTCGTATCTTCCGAGGACGTGGCGCAGCGTCATGGAAGGCATGCAGTGAAGACGTAACGTCATTCACCCGACGTCACGCAACAGAGACGCGTGACGTACCCATACCATACTACGCGATGAACTGAAGCCTACCTTCCTCGTCACGTACGGGGAAGGTACGCGGATTTTGGGAGGTCAATTGTGCCAGGCACTGTACCTAATAGTATAGCATGTTCGATTCCAGGAAAATCAAGGCAAAATTCACAAATGACCTAACATCTGGGACCTAACATAATCAATGAGCTAAATGTACCAGCAGCTGAAAAAGGCTTTTCAGAAGTGAAATCCAACTTTCCTGACGCCATCTTTCTAGGTTACTATGCCACCATTAGTGTGAACTGTTACGACTAATTGGTCATTTTGTCATTCGATGTAATTATCCCCAATGATTACAGAGTTATGAATATTCCGATGAGTTCTTCTGTCCTATTTGAAGGACATTAATATATAGACACTTATCTTGGGTGCAAATACACGTGGTGCAAAGGTTTGAGGTTGTTCGAAGTTCACGCTCTCACCCATTAGTTTCAATTGGCCCAAAGCATCATAATTAATGTTTTTATTACGTACATGTCCTACATGTATCACGTATACATGTACATGTATGTGCACCAAAAATGATATTTGAACTTTTGCTAAAATCAGTTCGTAGAAGTTAGCCATATTAGAGAGTTTTCGCAAATCTGACGAAAAACGAAGTACGAAATACGAAATTGGACGTCATATCCATGACGTAATGTATTTCAGGAAATGGCTTGTACCACAAATATCGCCTGCTGCAAAGAGCGTCTTTTAGCGTATGACGTTAGAACGACAGAGGTACGGGTGTATATTAAACTTTGAAATTTATCTTTCGTTTCCACTTTGTTGATACGAATTGGAAATTTAAAAATTCAAGATGCGCCATAACTCTTTCGATCTTACATGACATGCTAAAAGACGCACTGGCAGGAGGGACACTTGTGGTACCAACCATTTCCCGAAATACATTACGTCATGGATATGACGTCCAATTACGTATTTCGTACTTCGTTTTTCGTCAGATTTGCGAAAACTCCCTATTACCGTCCTGCCAAGAAAACGAAAATTACATAACGCACTTTACGAAGCTCAAAAGGCCTGCGTCTACCTGGGGATAGTCTGTCGTTCGTTGCTTATCACCTCCATGGGTCGCCAGCAACGTGTCAGGGTTTGAAATTAATTAACCCAGATCATGCCGATAAAATATGGCAACCTCTATTAGAAATCAGAACGTTCGAATGAATGGTAAAAACTAAGCCATGTCAAAACTTGTAATCTCAGATCAAATAACGTATTAGTGCTATCTAAAAGTCTACATGATTGCGATCAGCTGTCTAGCCAAGTGGATATCGCAAGCTTGTTAGGGGAAAGGCCGGCGTTGCGCATGTAATTACAGAACTGATATAAAAAAGTTCTGCGATTTAAAATGTATAGCATCTTTGGAAGTTGAAGGAAACCTATACGATGTCACGGAGCTTCACCTGTAATTTTCAGACTGCTTCAACGCAATCATTAGATTTCAGTTTACATGCCTCCGTTAGATGCCTCACACATTCAAAGATCAGCTAATAGGAGCAGTCAGCCGCGCATATTGCCAAAAGATGGCAGCAAAGTTCTAGCGGACAAACACACAAGAAAATCCACGTGATTGGTGCTCGATCAAGAATGAATGGGTCCGAAAAATGCATTGAATTAGGCCGTAGTGACACCTGTTGGTCAAGTCACTGATAGCTCCTATTGATTTCATTGGAAAGTCTTTGACCCAATCGAAGTAGGCCTATATATAATAGAACACTTCGTCTGTATCTTCCAGGGATGGGTTCTATCAAGATCAACGCAGCCAAGGGAGGAGAGCAGACGATCACACAAGACGGTGATAAAATCAAGGTTGTGACAGTAGCCACAGTTATCTTAAAATTCACAAAAACATCAGAATATACCGTAGGGGTACCATTTGAAGACAAAGATCCCGCTGATAATATATGGAAGGTAGGTCCGCTGCTTTACATCTTGTCCAAACAAGGCCATCCTATCCACTGCGTCTTTAGCCTTGTCCGAATCATGTCATTTTTTGCGTTAACTCGTAAATTATAAATGAATCTGACCCCTACTTGACCCTGCCTCCGAGCCAATCAGAACTCGTGAAACAAATCGCCGTTCGGCACTTTCTGCTCTTCCTGCACACATTAGTGTAACACGAATTTTGATTGGCACGTCGATTCTCCTTCGCACACCGATGATTGGCTGAGGCTCTACCTCAGAAGCGGGAAATGTGATGGATTCAAACCAGGCTAGATGGGCGTCAGGCCAGATAGACTGGTGAGAAGCAGATGCTGCTTTACTGAAATAGCTCTCACTATATATCACCAATTATTATACGGTACCGAAATAACTCTCACTCACCAATTATTTACGACTGAACAATACAGAACCAACGCCTAAACATGTTAAACGAACGTTTCTGTTTAATTTGTTTCAGTGCAATGCCAGTTGGGAAGGTGACTCTTTGGTTGTTCATGCAGAATGCGAAAAGAAGCAGTTCAAGCAGGTTATCACTAGGAGAATGGATGGAGCAGAAATGGTGTTGGTAAGTTTAGCCACCGACCCAAAATAACAAAGAAAATACATGTACAGCCGAATGTTCTGCCCACAGTAGGACTATACCATTATACCAGCGTGATGGTAGACTCCACACACGGTCTTTCAATACCCTATGGGCACGGTACGAAATGTAGTTTACGTTTTGCATACATTATACATGTACATGGAATATACTGACAGGAAGTGCCGTTTTCAGTCCCTGTGTTTTTATTTTTAAAAATCACCTGGAATTTAAAACGACTCTTTCCTGCCTATACATAGCGTCTTTCGCTGTGAAGAAATCGGAGACAAAAGCAGACAAACCTTTTTCCTTTCAGACTTATGAACTGACCGCCCCCGATGGCACCCTGACATGCACCAGGAGATTCCAGAAGAAGTAGGCAATTCCTCTCTAGGGTTAATACCAATATTGCCTTATAGGAGAACACACCAGATCGAAAAGGAAACAGACTTCAAAAGATTTGTCTATGGAGAGAATTTTTTCAGCGTGTAGATGAAGAAGTTATTCGCCTTGATGACTCTTTTGACCGTAGTCGCCAATGGCGTTATTTGTCAACATTATATCAGGATACAGTGACATCTTCGAATAGCTCAGCCCCCAGTTGTTTAATGAAATCGAGCATGAATGCAATTTTAGTGACGATCTTCACCGGTGATAACGACAGGATAGGCGTCCTACGTTTAAACTGACGCTGTTTACTATCCACGTCATACCATAGTTTTTCAAAAAAAATATATACTGTATAGTACATGTATGGTAAATACAATTCATGCAATGCCGGTGCATAGTGTGTCAGTTGTAACTGGATGCCGTGCTTGAAATATTTTGCCCAAAAATGCACCACATTATGCTCAAATAAAGATTTTGTTAAGAACACCCTCACAAAGTTTGTTAGTACTGATTTATTTGGGCAAGAAGTAGTGTAGGATGATGATGATCGACACTTAAAGTTGATAATTAGTAGATCAAAGAAACTACAATATGTAGCAGCAATGCACAATCCAACTACATGTCCCAGGAATTGATGCCTTCTCGTTTGAAAGGTAAGGATCATGAAAGCGAGCCAATCTGAACGTCAGAGAACGATTTGTACCAGCATCGTGCTTTCAGTGGCGGCTCGAAGATTACCGAAAGCTTCCGAGTGAAGACGATTGGAACGCGAGCGACAAACGTGGTGATGACGTCAACATAATAATAATTTTGCAGGTCCTCAATGAAGCAGCTGCGACGTTCACGTTCGCTGCGACGTTCACGCTCAGCCACGTTTTGAACAGGCGAGCACTGCCATTCGACAGGGCCAGTTTTAAGCACACTGACGTACAACTAGTTTCCTCAAATGTTTCTCGGTGGTGTGGCGTGCCAAAGTATGCATTTCCAGCAACGTCAATCCCAGTGACACAGCCAATTCGAAAGTATTTTTGTTCCATTTTGGAAATGAAATGGTCCATGGACCATGTGCTCACCGGGTTGGACATAACAGTCTAATGACAGAGGAATGAGCAATCTGGGTAAAGTCATTCCCGAGTATGCACTTTGGGTCACGTCATTCCTGAGTTACAGCACTTTGACGATTTTCGGTTTACGCCACCTGGTGGCCATATTGGATGTCCGATTGGGCCAGAACTTGAACACATGCACATAAAGGTCATCTGCAGAGGGCCACATAGCACATTGGAGC
>NMRB01003442.1:0-11182 GCA_002633025.1 Notospermus geniculatus | reverse complement strand
TAGCCAGCCCTGCCCCCCCAGACAGCCAACCCTGCTGCTGCTGTGACTGTGTCCATGTGCATGTGCTGCTGTTCAATACAATTGAACGTGTAGGCCTAGCCTACAGGGGGGGGGGGCATTCGCTATTTATTGCTGTTTGCCTCTCAAACTTGTCTCTGACTCTGTCGCGTGTCGGCGACGGTGGGTGAGATATTCCACAAAAGGGGAATGAATGGATGAGTAGGCCTACTAGGGCCTAGGCCTAGGCTACCGGTAGGCTAACCAGTGGGTGGGTAGGCCTATGGGTTCGGTAGCCTAGGCCTAGGCCTAATTGAATTGCTTCCCGCCCTGCAGTTTTGATGCTATTTTCAAGACGCTTTTTGACGAAGTATTCAAAACATGTCATCAACATCGTCATTGATGATTTTTAGCGTCTTGACACGAATATATTAGGCCTATTATGATGCCGCTAATTCTGTCATATCATTCGTCTCTGAGCTGGTCATAGATTCCCAAGTTTGACTAGGCCTAGGCCCTACCCTCGCCCTACATTGTACATGTAGGCCTACATTTCCATTTACCCATTTGACATATTCCCCCTAACATTGGCCTACTAATCTTCAAAGGTGGCCTGATCCAGCAGATGAACCATGGCACTCTAGAGGAGCAACACGCTGCCAAAAGAAAGGCTGATGATTTCCTGGGAAAAGTGGTCAAAGAAAAGGAAAAGAAAGAACAGGAAGATGAAGCAAAATATGGGAAAATTGGTACGAAGTGGTGACTGGAGGTGGTGTAACCTGATAACGCGCAAAAAATTTAGGGCTGTCAGACTCGAGTAATACATTCAAAACATCAGTCAGCGTCTGTCATCTGTGAGGTTCCTGGTTCGATCCCCTGTCGGACCCAGTCTTCTTGTGATAGAGATCTTCTTGTGATGAGAGGGCAACTCTCTGACTGCAGAGATTTTGTCTGGGAACTCTGGTTTCCTCCTGCAATACATGTACATTGAAGTGTTGTGGTTTTTCCCGGCGCAGGGATGCGGAATGACGCCACAGTTCGGCAGCAAAAGTTTTAACTGCATGGTTACCATAATGTAACTAAACCATTCAAAATGTGACCCGCTATGGCAAAAGTAGACGCACGTCGCTCAGAAGGTGAGCCTAAACGAACTAAGATGACACCAGGAGAGAATGGAAGAAATAGATTCCTTGCGATTTCATAATAGGCAGACAATACTGAAACTGACAAACATTGGTCTCAACCTGCCAAGCTAAGAGCGACATGCGTCTGCTTTTGCCAGAGCATATTTACAATGTAAACTCAAAAAAGGCGAAAGAAAAAATCCTAACTGGCTACACTCTTTCTTCCTGAACAGGTTTTGATAAAACAGTCATCAACAAAAAAGTGTATGAAGCTGACGAAGGTGGGGTGAATTTTGAAGACCCGACAATGGGACAAGAAGCCATGATGCAGGCCATCGCCAAGGATGCTGAGGAGAGAGGGAAAAGACGAGCCAAGGCTTACAAGGAAGCCACAGAAATAAAAGAGAAAGGAAACGAAGAATTCAAGGCTGGAAACTATCAGAAAGCTATCGATCTCTATACTGAGGTACTGCATACTTTTTTACAATCTCGGAACCCAAATAACTGTGGCTGGAAAGCCGGACAGATACTGAACCATCATGCTCATAGTCTATTGTATGGAAATTTGTATTTTCCCCATCGGAAGCCATAGCATTGGCCGTGGTAAAACGGAAGAGGCCATCTCAAGCTACATGTATATTCATGTTCCTCACTTGGATGGGGTCTTACTTACCCTTTGCACATGACAAACATACACGTTACCAGGGACATTCCCATAGCTACGGTATATATGTCAGAACTGATATTGGGGAGTTGAGTGGTTATCACGTCCACTTAACAAGCAGCAAGTCCTGAGTTCAAATCCAGCCTGGTGCTTATGGGATTAATCATCCGTGGCTCTTGTTCACAGCCATCATATGGGACTGTAAGCCGTGGTGCCTTGTACCTTGTGTCTTTGCAAGGGCAAGTAAAAGGCTCCATCCAAGTGAGGAACATGAGTACATGTAGCTTGAGATGGCCTATTCTATACTTACCCAGGCCAATAATGTTTTGGCTTCAATCCTGATAGAAAGATACAAATACATGTACAAGACTTCTATATTATGATCTCATTTCAGGCTTTAGGAAAACTGAAAGATTATTCAGCTCTTTGGACCAATCGTGCTCAGGCTCACCTCAGATTAGGCAATTATCAGGAGGCCCTTAGTGACTGTGAATGGGCACTGAGGGTAAGTTATACATGTATGTATTCAAGAATTTTTGCAAAGTCCTCAAAATGCCTAGCAAATGTCTGTCCTTATGTTTGGGGCTGTCTTAAGGCAATCGAACAATGGGGATTGGCCTTCATGTTGGCATTTCGGGGGCTTTGCAAAAAACTTTATGATCTTGTGTGTTTACCTACTTTGAGGAGTATTGGCTGTTGGTGGAGAGGCAGAAAATGCTGGAATTCCTGTCGCGTCACCACTTGTTCACTCAGTTGGTCTTTTAGTGATGCTCTGAATGAGCGGCTCCTCTTGTCCCCCATGTCTTGGCTAATAATACGAAGCCCTCCAAGGTACTGTAAAGCAAGATAATTTCGCGGCTGGAAATTTTGCGAATCAAGAATTATAGACATATTCACGGCAAGATATTTTCGCGAGTCTCTGCCATTTTTTCAGTTTTTTTTTCACGGACCGTATTTATCAACTTGCGTGTACTTAAATTTGCGACAGGAAATTTTCGCGACTCATACACTCTCGCGAAATTCGCAAAAATTTCCTGCACGCGAAATTTGCCTGCTTTACAGTAGTGTTAGAGTGGAGCAAAGGAAATACATTAAACCACTTGTTTTGCAGGTGTCTGACAAGTGTATCAAGGCCTATGCTCACCAAGGGAAGGCCTACCTGGGCTTGAAGGAATATGACAAGGCAAGAGAAAGTTATCGGCAAGTTTTGAAATGTGACCCAAAAAAAGAAAGCTTAGTCAATGGTGAGTGATCAGCCATTTTGTGATTGGCCTTCGAGAACTGTACATTGTAGGCCCAAGAATGTTAACCCTTTAGGCCTCATAACGGCCGTCACTGGCTGCCCAGAAACTCCTCAGAGACCCTTGCGAAATTTCACAAAAATCGGATCTGGCTCCTTAAATATTTTGCGGAACTTCAATAAGCTTACATCTCAATGATGCGCCATCTTAACAACGGGTTGTGAACGAGCCGAATTTGGCAGGCCAGTGTAGGCCGTTGTGAGGGGATCTGACCATACATTTTTTACCCACTGAGGCCTAAAGGGGTAAGTTTCGTTTCAACTTTCCTACAGAAACTTTTTTTATTTTTTCTTCCAGCTTACTTAGCTGAAGTCGACCTAGCTCAAACTACAGAAGAGGATGAACGTCTCGCTAGCGAGTTGTTCGACGGTGGAGATGTGACTGCCAAGGGTCTGGTGGAGATCATGGAGAAAGTGAAAAAACCTGATCAGCTCCCTCTATTTTACAGTGGGGGAATGAGAATACTAGCAAAAGGAATGGTCAACAGTAAGTATATCTGATAATTCTTTATACTATAGCCCTGGTAAAGCCCCCGTCACATATCCACTCCACACTTACGGCGAGTAAAAACAGACATTTTGGCCAATTTCTACGGTGCCCAGTTTGATCCAGTCTAATTTCCGCTTATCTGTTGAGGTGATTTCGGCATAATTCATCTTCGATCTGAGTTTCAGTCACTAAAATCCGCAGCAAGCCGCCGCTGGGTGGGGAAAATCGTACGGGGCCCGGTGCATTTGTGACCTAAGCTTTACACCTATCTAAAAACCCTGTGCTTTTTGAGACACAGGTTTTTTCAAAACCAGAAAAAACACGGCGTTGACACGGCGAGTGGTTACCTACTTTAAATGAGATTGGTAATAAGTTCCGTAACCTGGCGGTAGGGGCACTGCATGTAGGTAACTCTCCATAATCAAGTGGTTACTGGAGGCATGAAAATAGCCTCTTCGCATGCGCGTGACTCACCGAGTTGCATCGCCGTCTGTGGGGGTGCTCGGAACTAAGGTAGACACGGAGATTTCGCGGTTACACTACATAAAATACCCGTGTTAAGCACAGGTCTAAAATAGTCCCAGCGTAGCCCCTTCGAGCCCAATGGAGCTAATAAGCACAGGGATTTCAGAACAGGTCTATTTAGACTCGGCGATTTATAGGCGTAACCGCAAAATCCCCGGGGTAAGCACGGGGATTTATGTAGTGTAACCACTACTTCTGTGACCCGCTCCAGTAAAAGCCTTACGCCACCTAGGCCTACTCTCAAAACAAGTCTTTCAGAAAGTTTTATGATTTCATTGCCTTTCTTTTCAGATAATGACCGGACATTATTCAGGACCAGCGGTGGACTAGATTTGTTGAAAGACCACAAAGTGATTTCAAATACTTTTAGGATCGATCCACAAAGCCAGACCAAGGAAGGCAGAGACCTCTGTTGGGCACTGTTAGACATGTACACTAATGCCTGTACTGAGAACGGTAGGTATGAATATGTGACCCGTTCCAGCAAAGGCAGGTGCTTGTCGCAACCGAGGAAAGGGTTAACGGCTGTACAACACAATAGCTGAAATGAATGTCTCTGCAACTTGGCAATAGTAGTGGACACAGTGATACTAGGGAGGTTTCGCAAGCGCCTGGTTAGGCCCTACGGCGGCGTTTATCTATTGTGTGGGTATACCCAAACAATAGATAAACGTCATTGTAGGGCCTAACCGGGTGCTTGCAAAACCTCCCTAATAGTTGAGAACTGACTACCAATGGTGATCACCTGCGACAAGTGTGTGCTTTTGCTAGTGTGGGTCACATATAAAAGCAGTGGTTGGGGCAGTTGATCATTGTGTCACATATTTGACCACCACAAGTTAGTAGTCCGGGAGTGTGTGGAATCGACGTCACAGGCGTAAACTACTGCCTCACATCATTATGGAGGACCACGAGGCATGCAGTTCTTCTCGGTGATATCAAATTCAGTTCAGGAAAGTTCTGAATTTGGAAACATTTCTAATTTTGGAAGCCCAGTGATTCCAATATTGGCAACGTTTCTTTTTTCGGAAGCTGTTTTCGATTCCGGTATCGGAATCGGTGTAGGCCTACTTGCACGTTAGGCCTAATTGGGATATGAGTATCAAAAATCGGGAAGTGCATTTTTCCATTAACAGATGGCAGCACCTGTGGCCTTGTATTTCACGGCGTACAATCTGAATTGCTGGCGTAAGTTGGCTGCAATCATTGATAATCATCAATTATCATCATCAAAAGCATTGGGTGTGACAGAATCTCTGGGCTTCCAAATTCAGAAACATTCCTGATATTGGAATCGAAAATCGCTTCCAAAAAAAGAATCGTTGCCAAAGTCGGAAACGTTTCCAATTTTGGAACTTTCTCAAACTGAATTCCATGTCGTTTTATGACCGATAACTATTCTCTTCTTTCAGATGAGAACATACGACAGTTATTCGAGATCACGGACTTTGCCGATCAGCTCCAAGCCTTCCTCAAGTCAAAATTCAAAAATAGATTCAGGTTCCTACGAGAGGCCACTGTCAAGTTTCTCGTGACTGTCTCACAATCTGACATCGGGCAAAAGCTCGTCATCAATAAATTCGATATTCCACAACTTCTGGCCAGTGTGTTACCGATTGTGTCCCAAGGAGGTGTGATAGCGGCAAACACAATGGGACTGCTCAACAACCTGGCCCTTGATATGAAGTAAGTCTACATTTTGCCCCCTACTCCTCATTCCAAACCCTTATGCCACCTGGTTTTCTGCAGATACATGTATCTCCGGAACAGCCTGTTCAAACCTGGCATACCGTACAGAACAGGCCACAATTGACATACCGGTACCAATGGCCTCGTGTAAGTTATGCGTAACTTACACTGTTTTAGGCGTGAGTTACATGCAGGTTACATCTTGATTGCACATATATCGCCGTGTTACTCGCAAGTTGCATACAGTATATGCACAACTTACACGAATTGTACGCATGTAATACTGCCTTAGATTTTGCGTACCATGTGTAAGCAGTGAGGGAACACACGCAACTTGCACGCCGTGAAATATGTGCCACTTGCACGCATATAAAGACACTCGAGTTACGCGAAACATGTGTAACGTAGCTCGTAATCAGCATTTTCTTTTCCCAGATAATGTGATATGAAGAAATTCTTTTACATGAAGAATGGTAGCTCCCTCAATTTCTGATATTCAACATTGTTATACCTGGTTCTGTTTTCAGGTTTAAGATCCAGATAAGGGACAATATAGAAGACGAATTTCTGCCATCGTTTGAAGCCCTTATGGTAGGTTTAGTTGAAGACTCTCTCTGCAGTCGAGTCAAGTTGACTAGAGAATATTTCCTTTTGATTTGGTGACTGCTGCTTGTGGCCGCCACAGCCACCATCTTGATTTTGATGATCTTGACTTGTTGGCGGGCATATGCCACGCTTTGTGTTGCTCTTGTTAAAAAATGTCCCACCAAACGTTTTGCTGTAAATGCTGTATCAAATATATTTTCAGCGAGAGCCCAGTTCCAGCTACCTCGGGTTACTTCCAACATGTATAACTACAATGACTAACCTGACCAATGATCAAGTCATTCGCCACAAGATGGCCAGTAGGAAGGACACGTGGGTGGCCTGTATAAAAGTCATGGTAAGCTGGAAAGAGAGGCACTGTGTTTATTCATGTAGAGTGGAATTTTAGGCCCTGTATCCAGGGGTGGATCCAGGATTTGGGAAAACAGGGGCACCCTGTGCTGGGAACATGGAAATTTGCGCCAAATTTTAGAATTTCACAGTTGATTTTACAGATTTGGTTGCCATTACATTTACATCCTCATTGAGCAGCAGACCTAATATACCCCGATATTTCCCATTCTATCGGGGTACAGATAAGGAGGAAGTTACGTAATCCAGGCAGATTAATGCCTCTGACTAAAGTAAGAAAATCCAACACAAAGATATGTGCAGTGTTTGTGAGTGTTACCAGCGGATGTTAAATTTGATGGTATATCAAATATGTGTTCGAATTTTTCAAATCGAGCAGAAAATGATGATTTTATGAGCCATTTTTCTCGTGGGCTTGAGGGCCAGATACACTAGTGGGCTTTTCCAATTACCTGTTCAACCCCGCTGCTGATGACCTATTTATAGTACTTTATTTCCCATATCACCATCCAACAGATGGTGGGAGGGCAATAAACAGAACAGCCAGGTATGGCTAAAAATACAGCTCTGGGGTCTGGACACCTGGTGTTACGGCTCTTGGCATTTCTGGATCAAAATCTCAACCGGTTTGTTCAGCTAATGCTAAAACAGGAGGCGGGTGCCCCTCTGGATCCACACCTGGTATTCAAAGACTGTTCCCTTTGACCTTGTTCCATGTTCACTTGTGTCCTTGTGACTTGCCGAAGAGACAATGAACCTGTTTCGCTCAGTGGCCATTAACCCTTTCCTCAAATATGATCTGACGGGTTTTCCTAGACTGCCTCACATATACCACTGACACTGTCATGAAGGGGCTGTTCATTTTCGTCACTTGAGTTGTGATCCTTGGGAAAACGGAAAAAGCTATGCACTTGCAAATTGCAGGGATTATTTGTTGTGCTGTACAGAATAATCGCTGCAATTTGCAGCTTCATAGCTTTCTCCATTTTCTCAAGGATCACAACTCAGATTCCTCAATTGGCAAAAATGAACAGTCCTTTACATTGTATTGTTCTTTACAGGAGAGGCATGTGCCAAAGTGTTCCGATAAAATCAGTGAAGAAATCGTATTTACTGTGCTTGGCTTGATCATCAACCTTACGCTAGAGACAACCGAAGCCTGCGAAACTGCCGCACCAGAGCTGACCAGATGCTGCTGCCCTCTTGTGGCCCAAGATAAAACTAAGCTACAGTCACGGGCACTTGGAGCGTTGAATAGACTGCTGCAGAAATCGCCAGCTGCCTGCCAAACTGCCTGTGATTGTGAGTTGCATAGAACAGCTTTAGCCATGCTGAAGGTAAGTACAGATACCAACGGACGAGAATTTTATTTTCATGAATTTGTTTTCCTGCTGGCTTGGGTTCCATTCTCACGTGTAGCCACCCGCATTCGTGGCCATGAGGGCGGGGTCAAATTCCTCCTCCAGGCGACACCGAAAAACACGTTTCTCATGCAGATTTTGGCCGAAAAGTCCCCCCTTAACTTCACGACCACAGAAGAAGCCCTGATATAGCCGAGTGGTTATCACATCTGCTTAGCAAGCGGCAGGTCCCGGGTTCGAATCCAGCCCGGGCCATATGGGATTTCATTCCCGGCTCTTCACATCCGTCGCATGTGACAGTAAGCCGTGGTGCCTTGTACCTTGTTTCTTTGCAAGGGCATCCAAGTGAAGAACATGAGTAGCTTGAGATGGCCTGTTCCGTACTCACTCAAATTTTGTGACACACCGAAACATATAGCATTACAGGCCTATGCAATAAGCTGCGCATGCCCAGTAGATCTTGCGCATGCCCAGTAGATCTTGCGCATGCCCATTAGTTGGTCGGCGAAGGGCCGGCAGTCAAGGGTAGAATCAATTTCTCATGTCCAAACTCATGATGGTTGATCAGGCTCCACCCCTATCCGCTGGTTGGCTCAACTGATAATTAGCAGTGACGTAAGGCGTTGTCAGTGGACGAAAGTTGGATGACTGAAAAGGCGCAAAGGTCTTGTGTCACGCTAGATTGAGTCTATGAATAATGATTGATGTGGGCTTGGCCGGCGTAATTTTGTCATCGCCGACTTCACAAGAAAACCGACAGCTTTTTTGGTAGGCAATGAATACATTTGGCTATGGCATCATTGTATAGTTATTAAGTATAGCTATGTTCACAACAAAGTTGAAGTTGCTGTCGCGCGGATACCAGACGTAATGCCTGATTGAAATAAAAACCTCCTTATTGGGACCAGGCACTACTAAGAATGTATAATGCCGGTTGGTTTAAAAGATTCTTTCTCAAGAAACGTTTGTGGGCCCGATAGAAAAATGCTTGTTTTATCCGTTCGAAGACAACGCCATTTGTGGCACGCCTGGATGTCCGTAACACAACCACCAGCACTACCGAGAGATTTTAGGAAATATTTGACAATTTCTTCGCATTCTTATACAGAGTCCTGGCTAATTTATGGACATAATGCATTGCATCAAAGATGGCTGCGCCCATGGCTGGTTTTTACACATTTTATGTTTCGGTGTGTGTGACGTCCGAGGACCACTAAAGGTGGCCTCTAATGACAATAAAGTCTCCCATGACTTGATCTCTTTATGTGATCCAGGGTGAAGATCTGAATGAAGAGGATCAGTCTAGTTGCATTAAGATCCTAACATCGTGTTCAAAGGTCAGCAGTGTGGGACATGAGATCATGTATGAGGGAAAAGGTACATGTATGTTGGGCTTTCAAATGAAGTTCTATCTATGTGAGGAACATGAGATGGCCTCCTCCATACTTACCAGGGTCAATAATGCTATGGTTCACTCCTGACAGAAAAATGTAATAAAAATACAAAAATACCTTCCCAACAGTGACACTGACAAAAAACGGCCTACAAAGCCCTGGATGCAGACCCATCACATCAGCTTTGAGTATTTTCTGTCATCCAAAATGAAGGCTTCAGCAATTGATATACCATTTCTAATGTCACACGAGCTACACTGTTGGTAGCTCAACTTGAAAGTGCCAGCCTGAAGAAGACCCCGGTTGGGGTCGAAAATTTGCTAAGATTCTGGAAATTGACTTCCTGTTATCATCATTTTGTGTGTCAATTTTTGTGCGCTCTCTTTCTTTGGATTTCTAACATGTCTAATGTCACAATATGCAAATTTCCAGGCCTCAGTTTGATTCTAAAACTGATAAAGCATAAAGAAGAGACCGTGGTGGGGAATGCCGCCCTCTGCCTGACCAACTGCCTTGACGTCAAAGGATTGTGCAAGCGTCTTACTGAGACTGATATCGTCAAAGATTTACTGGTGCTCGCGAGGGATGCGAGGAATTCAACATGTCAGCAGAACTGTGCGATACTGCTGGGAAAACTGGCCACAAAAGACACAAAGTAAGTTTACATCCGTAATGACAGGGTTCTTCCCCCATAAAAAAAGTCATAAAATATGAAAGTCTGAAAATAAGGCCCAAAAAAGTCATGAAATTTTGGAAGTGGTGCAAAAGTCATTAAGAAGTCATAAAATATTCTCAAATGCCAGGAAATGGCATAAAAGCACTCTTATTTTCTAAAAATTTTCCCGGGGGAGGCCCCCGGACCCCCCGCTGATAGTTCGGCTCGTGCTTCGGTGCACGCTGCTAGGCATTGCAGCAGCAGCAGCCGCACATTCCTACATCTTTGCTGGACAATGACACCCAGAATTTAGCAAACAAAGCCGAGAATTCAGCAATTTTCAGACTTATTGGTGACCAAATGGTCATAAAATAAAGTTGGAACGTCATACAAAAGTCATTAAAAAGTCACACTTTTTTTCCCTGGCTCAGGGGGAAGAACCCTGAATGAGGAACCAGAGGAGCTAATCCATGACGTGGCGCTGATGAACAACTCAGTTAAAACTATAATAAGCAAGAAGTCAATCTCCAGAATTCACGAATTTTCGACCCCAACCGGGTTCTTTTTCAAGTGGAACTTTACAATCTGAAACTGAGTTTCTACAATCTGAAACTGACCCCGCTTGGGGTCGAAAATTCGTGAATTCTGGAGATTGACTTCTTGCTTATTATCATTTTGTGTGTCAATTTTGTGCTTTTCTGTATCTCAGTTAAAACTATGATGTCAAAGTCAAGTTAACGTTATTTGCCATTTAATTCTCTGAAACTACACCATACTTCTAGCCCTAATATACCTGAAGTAGTCCATTGAATTTCGAATTTTACATGTTCATCATCAAGTATAGGACTGACACAATGTATCTGAATGTTTTCAAACGAAAGCTCAAGCGGGAACATGTTGAATTTCGTCGATAAAATTGACTATTTTATCGTAAACAACAGACCGAATAGCAACGTTATTGATTCTGAATGACGCATAACGTCACAAATGATGTGCAATGTCAATGGCGTTAACGTCGCAACGCGT
>NMRB01003441.1:23713-50398 GCA_002633025.1 Notospermus geniculatus | reverse complement strand
GGGGGGCAGGGGGCAAATGCCCCCCAGACCAAAAAGGGACAAAGCAAATTTTTCCTCTGAAAGGTCATTTTCCCTCTTCAAGCCCAAGTTATTGTGGTGTCAGAT
Source organism: Notospermus geniculatus (assembly GCA_002633025.1). Classification (NCBI taxonomy): domain Eukaryota; kingdom Metazoa; phylum Nemertea; class Pilidiophora; order Heteronemertea; family Lineidae; genus Notospermus; species Notospermus geniculatus. The sequence goes on along the minus strand of NMRB01003441.1, from coordinate 50,293 downwards.
GTCGGGAAAATGCATCTGAGAGGATGTAGATTTTCAATTTTTTTCTAGGGGATGACCCCAGACCACCCTCCGACTTCACTTTCCAGGCTCACTCAATGTGGCCCCCCTAGGTCATAAAAGCTAGCTACGCCCCTGCATTTCGTGCCCAGGAATCCAAGTCCCTGGAATCTATGTCCGCTTCTATTGCATAACAAGATTAATTAGCATGGTAGAAAGCATCAACATCAGTAGCAGACTATTGTAACTCGGACTTTCATTCCTGGGACAACCATTCCTTTTACACCTGGCATTTCTGAATGCACTAATTGTGGGACACACTGTAGGGCAACCTTACACGGGAATGACGCTTCTCTGCGGAGATCGATACACAACACGGATGAATACTACACTCTGTTCAGTTCTATCCGTCGAGAAATGTGGAGCAGGTGTAATAGGGAATGTGTCACAAGAGGAAAATGTCCGGCCATCAATATTCTATTAAAGATCATTGATTTAAGTTATTCTTACGTATGGGTGCGTTCAGCGACATTCTAGAGCAGAAACGCTCCGAAGCCTTGGATTCCAATCTCAGTATAACCCCATAGACCCACCACCAAAATAGGGCCTAAAATTATTTAAAGCGCATCTTTCATCTCATATCTGTCCTGTCAGGTGACGGCGACAGATGATATCAGCAATTTAATTGGCCGATTTCCGTCACGTGACATTTGTCAGATCCCTAACTTGGCTGTCGTTGTTTCTTTCACCGTCGCTCATGCGCCGTCGGACAAGAATGGTCACGTGAGGAAACTGCTGTCATGAACAAAGACAACTTGTCCGCGTTTTTTTTCCTGTTTCAACATTCAACAACTCTGATCCGGTACACGCTATCGATTTCTGCATCTGTCGTGATGAGGAAAATGGGATGGCTACGAAGGATGCAGCCAGCATCACAGCGAGCTATTAAAGGTTGTGCTATAGGCTGTCTCAAAAAAGGGATGCGACTATGAATAAAGAATTCCCACATCTGTTGAACCTTGGAGGAAACGAGCGGAACCTCTCTAAAGGACACTTTTGGGACTGAGACAGATGATGGCAATTAGGCCCCTAATTGTGTCCTGATACAGATATCAAATATGAAGAAAACAATTTGCGACAGAAGTTTGGTGTCCTTAATAGAAAGGTGTCCTCCTGGCTGGTCCATTTAGGGAGGTTCCACTGAGGACTGTCTTCCTCCATTGCGTTTAGTGTTCTTTGATCCGTCAGATGGCACCACTGCAGCATCAGCATGCCATTCCACTTTAAGTTCGACTTAAAGAGGAGTTGCTCATCGATGTTTTGGCTCCGAGTTAGACTGATCCTCCGTCCTCGACCGGCTCCGCAACACGTCTTAGCGGAGTGGTTCGAGGACGGGGGACCAGTCAACGTTAGAGTGGCCTGTCGCTTTCTAGAACTGAGGATGTCAGCTAAGAGGGGTTCCCTCTGGGGCATGGATTACAGTTATGAGTTTATCAATCTCCATATCAACAGCGCACACACATATATTTACGTTTGATAGAAGTCAGCATAAACATTACCACAATTTATGAATTGTCAATTCGAGGCTGAAACTTTCCAGCGTAAATAAGAACAAAGACAAATTCAGGGTGTTCTGTTCCAGGCTAACTTGACCAAAAGATCAATTCATAATACTGCAGCTGAACACACGTTTGTGCGGTAAACTATGATTGTGTCTATTTTTAGCTCTAATCCTTTCTTCACACCCCCATATATCACAAAATGTACCAACCCATAATTTTGTTCCATTTCACCCTAAGAAAACTAAGATCATAGCACAATAGTCAAAGTCGAATACATGTAACATGACATCTACTTAGTGTGGATTGGACTATAATTCCATGTCACCCAATTAGCCACAAAAAATGTGTACATTTATTGAAAGAAATATTGCATGGATGTACACAATTCTTCGTCATCTTAACATGAAATGCTCTCTATTCAGGCTGTCAATTGGTTTAATGATATTCCTGGCCCAGAGCCAAGCTGTGGTTCCTATGCCACTGCACAGTGCACACAGTGGTGTATACACCGCATAGCAAGCGTTCTATAGTCTGTATCTAAATAATGCGAAATACTGTGGGAGAAAAAATGTCGATGAAGATGTAAGTATATGATAACACAGGCCATTAAGACGTTTTCAATATCAAATTAAATGTCTCAGTTTGAATTCCACATCAATGTCGAATATGAATAACAGACTTGCACAATCAGAATCCCCCATAGGGGACACCTCTACCATGAGGACACCTCTCTATTCAGGACATTACAGAGTAGTACCTCACCTAATGGACACCTCAATACAGTGGACACCTCAAGATTACGGACAGATTTGTCCAGCCCCAAACTTTCCCAAGCCATTGTGACCGTTGTTGATGGTGTTTCAATATTGCGGACACCTTGCTATTATGGACAGCTGAGCTCAGTCCTAAGAGTGTCCACTAAAGAGTATCATAGTAAAGAGTATCATATTTGAAAGAGTATTTTCACTCTTCAAAGGAGTATTCCATTAGTAAAGTACATGTATTGCAAACTGATAAATCTCAAGGAGTATTTCACCCTTTGAGTTCTGGAGAGTATTGATATTTCGAGGAGTATTTTAAGAAAATACTCCTCTTAGCTTCAGCCCTGACAATTCTGCATGAACTTCTGCACCGGTCTACTCAAATAAAATTATATATTTATTCAGCCTAACCATTCACAATGTGGAGTAATGAATTAACTCATCCTGGGAGAAAATCAATAAATTAACCCTTAAAGTGCCACAGGGCTGAAGAAACTGTTATCGAGAATACTGGTATTAAATATCAATCACTGCAGGAAAGTGCTTCTTTTTATTGGCCGAGTGTGGGTGGGTGTTGCTATGGTAACCGAACCAGTTAACCCTTGTTTGGACCTAAAAGAGTGACAGACACCAGATTCGCTTAAAGGGTGATTCTCACCATTGCAGCCATAGGGATAAAGGACACCTTCAGGACTGATCAGCACTGTCCTTAATTGAGAGGTGTCCTGATTACAGAGGTCGAAATGTACAAAATTGACCATTTTTTCCTTCATTGTCACTAGGACTCTTACCCAGGGTGCAAGGGAAACAAAATCTCCCTTACCGGACACTTCTCTATCCAGGACACCACTGTTCAGGGCAAAACAGGTCATTTCTATTCATTTTGACCTTGTAATCTGGACACCTCTCAAAGGACAACACTGGTCAGTCCTGAAGGTGTCCTTAATAGAGGTGTTCTTGCTATAAACTGCCGCTGGAGCGACTAATGTCTGAGTAATGTCAAGAAAGGAGTGTTGCTTCAATGAAGCCATTCTCCCCAGCAAGGGTTTTTACCTCGCATCTCTTCATCCACTCGCTATGAAACCCTGCTATGGGAGGATGCAATGAATCAGTCTTCATCTGATCCTGTGTTCTGGCATCTGATGATTTTGTTCTTCATCCTGGTACTGGCATCCACAGGGGCCTGATGCAAAGGTTGTAAACCCCTCATTAGGGTTAGGGTTCTAACACCCATAGGGTTTGGGTTAAACTTTTGGTGGATCAGTCTCTTGGTGGATCTCTAGGTGGATTTTGATCCACCAAGGGTTTAACCCTCACCTAAAGTGAGTGTTAGAACCCTAACCCTAATGAGGGGTTTACAACCTTCATATCGGGTCCCTGTCCTGGCATCCAACCAAGGGACCCAGCAACATGCCTGGCCTCTGAATAAACCACTGCAACAGCTTCACCCTGTTTACCATTCAGTTATGCGAAGTTATCGCAAGGACTACATCTATTTCAGTGGCTTATTAACCTACCAATATGTTGATTGATATAAATTAGTTTTGATAGTAATCCACCATGCAGCATCTGCATGTAGTCAGATTGCTTTCAATAGCATAATTATACAGAGGTGTGGGTATAGTGGAACCTCGCTATAACGGACACTCTCAGGACTGCGTCATTCTGTCCTGAATTGAGAGGTGTTTTAATCTAGGAGGTCAAAATAACTAGAAATACATGTAGAAACAACCAATGTGGGAGTGAACCAGGCTGTCCTTAATAGAGAGGTGTCCTCCTGGCAGAGGTATCTTAGGAGAAGTTCTATTGTACTTGGTCTCTAGCTTCTAAACCTGTTTTTCATTACAGTGGAACCTCTCTATTAAGGACACCTTTGGACCACCACTGACACATGCTGTCCTTAATTGAGAGGTGTCCTTATTACAGAGGTTGAAATGAATAGAAATGATCAATTTGGGAGTGAACTTCGGTGTCCTTGATAGAGAGGTGTCCGATAAGGGAGGTTCCACTGTACAAATGAATATTACAGTAGAACCTCTCTTAGTGGGCACCTGGTGCCCTCTACCAGACAGACACTGCTCTTTTTAAACAGTGGGACCTCCCTTAGCAGGTCTGCCAGGAGGACACCTCTCTATTAAGGACACCAAAGTTCAGTCCCAAATTGATCATTTCAATTCATTTTGACCTGTAACAAGGACACCTCTCAAGTACGGACAGTGTCAGTCAGTACCAAGGGTGTCCTTTATAGAGAGGTTTATATGTACAGTGAAACCTCTCTATTAAGGACACCGCTGGGATTGACAAATGCTGTCCTTAATTGAGAGGTGTCATGATTACAGAGGTCAAAACGAACAGAAATGACCACTTTTGGACTGAACTTTGGTGTCCTTAACAGAGAGGTGTCATCCTGGCAGAGGTGTCCACTAAGGGAGGTTCCACTGTACCAGTGTATGTATGGGGAGAATTATGTAGAATGGGAATGTGTTTACAAACTCTCAACAACAATAGCCTGATACTAGATTTCTTCCATGACACATGTGACTTCTGGTGTTGATGTGATGTGTTGCCAGTGAGCTCTGGGAGCTGAACATCAACCATTATTTCAGCTCTATTGACAATCCTGGTTGATGCAGGAGGAAACCAGATGTCTCAGATAAAACTTGCACATCTGAGACGAACATGGCTGGGAAATGAACCTTTAAGGTTTGGGAGGGGAGGTCTCCCGAGGTGGGTGCCCTCCCTGAATAACAGCCACCCTGTGTAACCCCCAGAGCAGAAACTAGGCCCACAATTCCCCTTCTAAGTGTTATCAGCAGACAGTAGAAACATAAATCATCCCAGTGAAAGCTAGGCCTACCTGTCAAAAACGTACGCTGGAGATCACTTTTTGCACCCCACACTCTAGGCCTAACACCAGCTGTTGTTTTGTAAGGTGTACTTAGGCCTAACTATTCTAGATTCCAGGGGAAGTCGACATCTGGATCAACACGCTCAAGTGAGTTCTACTTTACTACCTTGTTATTTTAGGACACCTCGCCCACCAACTGTGCTATTGAGACCATGGTGAGGTTACAATCAGGGTTCACAGACCACTTCCCTCCATCACAGCAAACAAATGGAAAAGGCAAGTAAAGTAGAACCTCTCCCAAGGGACACCTCCGCCAGGACACCTTTCTATAAAGGACAGCAAGGTTCAGTCCCAAATTTGTTGTCTACTCATTTCTACCTGAGAAATCAGGCCACCTCTCAATTAAGGACAGCAATGGGGGACCGAGCCCACTGCCTCAATATAAAGTGCCACTAGTGGTTTAAAACTGTTGAAATAAAACTGACATCCTGGTCCTGATCAATTTCCCACACAAAAGGCATCCATTGTAAAGGACCAGGTTTCGGTGTGCTGCCCTCTATCGTAGCTAGGATCCCCATTGTCAATCCCATGGATGTCCTAGTTAGAGAGGGTGCACTGTCGTAATCTGCCGAGATGTCTTCTTGAAGGGGAAATTGTGTAGGAGGAAACTGATGCATGAAGGGGAAAAGGTGGGATCAGCCTGAACTGGAAGCAACAAGATGAACCCTCAAGACAGTCCCCGTATGTGGAGCACTTCATGACTTTGATTGAAGAGTATTTGTCAACTTGGGTCAAAAGAGCAGACTCAAACTTCCCTAAGTCCTAATTTTAGGCAGGCCTATGTATTCATGTAGAGTAATAACTAAACACACAAACCAGGCCAATATATTGGTCACCTGATTGTGTTTATATGATCAAAACAATCCTCCAGAAATCCAGGGTCTACATCCGGTTTTCATACAAACTGTACATGTCACAGGCCCTCATCCACAAATCCATTGTTATGCTAGGGGCATCTCGGATGAGGGGAACCCTTCCACTTGCCAGACGAACACCTCCCAGCAGGATGTCGGCCCCCGGCCTGCTCTGAAACCAGAGGTTCTCGAAGTGATAACTGTCCTTAATTCTTCAGGGGCACTTAAAGATCTTGCAGACCCTTTTTTTCTGTCCTGGTGTTCCCACCAGTCTGAATATGGTTCCTTTCACAGTCAGTGTAACCACCCAAGTTGACACCTCTTTAAGGGGGACACCTTTGTGATCAAGGACACCAAACTTCAGTCCCAAATTGGTTATTTCTATTCATTTTGACCTCTTGATAATTAGGACAACCGTCATTAACTCATCTGCTGCCCCTAGGTCAGAGCAGGGTCTTCTTCTTCTGAAGTTTTGGAAATGAATACGGAATTGGAAAGAATTTGAAGAAACATTCTTCAGGCAGTTGATAGGAACAACTTTCTTCAATTTTTTCCCCAATCCATACCATAGGATTGAGAAAACTAAGAAGAGAAGCTGTCTGCTGACCCTCTGGGGACAGACAAGTTAAAAACTGCATTGTTATCAGTCCCGAAGTTGTCCAGAATATGGTGGTCGATATTATTCTGCTCATGACTAACTTCCACCATTTGGCACGTGGCACCCAAAGGTTTCTAAAACAACAACTGAAACTCGGGAAAAATTTAGGTTTTCCACATACAGAATGGGATTCACCCTTTTCGATTTATTTCATTTTTACAACACATAATTTCCTTTTTTCAAACAATAATGAATAATCAACTTCCTTTTTCACAATAATCAATTGAGTTGAATTAAGAAAGCACGGCAGCCCTGTCTAGAACAAGTCAGTAACACGTCCATATTCACTGTAAAACTGACTCAGTGTGGTACTGGGATCAATTTCAAGTTCAACAACATGTCGAAGCTCTTCATCGACATTCATCCTTTGAATGACAAGTGCTGCCATCTTCAATAAAGCACAGAACTAAGAATGACCCATTTTGTCGAACAAGGCTCAATTTCATGCCCAGGGAAGGAAATCCCAGTAATATTACATGACGTATTGTACAACAGATTAGGATTACAGTACAGGGAAGGTTCTTGGACAATTGTGAGTCGGGTATTGGCTCATTTTAGAAAACATTCTGAAAACCATGAGTGATTCAAACAATGAATTTTGGAATTTGATATAACCGGTAGTCCTCTTATCTCAAAATATCTGAGAATCAGTTTAATTTATGAACTTGACACCTGGCGATGAAGACTGGACTTTCCATTCATGAAAATCTGACACTCCCATTCCTGCCGACATTTGTCCAATGGGAAATAAGACAGTTAACATCAATAAAAGCTGAGTTGCAACAGCTGCGAAACGATTGGTTGATGAATGGAGGACGAAAACATCTGTAACTCATTGAAACAAGGTCTCTAACGTTTAAACACAAACACTTTAACAGGCAGTTTCATACAAAATGCTACCTTCAAAATTGAGGCAAATCCAGGCCTACTTTTTCCATTTTTTCTAGAAAAATACAATCTAGGTCACAAAATGTGTGAAGTAAAACAATTTTTATCACTTTTTTCAACATTTTTTTCCATCACAGACAAGATTTGCCGCAAATGCCATGAAAGTAACATTTGATTGAGTGGGAAAAGCCTCACTCAATACTGACTTTATGAATAAATTCAACTGTCCGACCGACGTCCAGAAACTGGATGTCGAAACAATCTACGAATTTAGGTCAAAGTTCCACCCCTCAGTTGCTGATTTTCATTCCTCAAGCGCTCGTTTTCAAGTTTCAATCGTTCAATTTCCTGCTGCAGTAAATGTCTCAGACGCGTTTCACTTGGCGTATTCGTACTATCCACAAGTTTTTTCACCTCCTTATTCACGCTGATGTTATTAATATCTTTAGTCTCTGGCGATTCACGTAACCTTCCTTCCAATTTTTCAACTTTTGCCTCGAGTTCGATATAATCTTTCACTAATTCCGTCTTCGTCATCGTCTGTAAACGTTCCGCATGAATATTTTCGTAAGTTTCCGTAAAGTCTTTGGCGATAAAACTCTCCTCGTCATTTGGCGAATCGTAGTATGCGTCGTTAGAATCCACGTTCCCTGGTTCACGACTTGTTTTATCCACAGGATCACTTAGATTTGGCCGATCGTGTAAAAACGGTGAAATGTTCTCATTCTTGCTATGGTCTTCCATAAGGAATTGTGTCGTGTTATACGGCGCCACCGGGTGGCCAGATGCAAACCGTTCCTCACGTTTCAGACAAGCACGTTGCGTCTCTCGTTCATCCAATTCCTTCCTCTCCGACCACGATAACTTGTTGTACGGACGCCATTTCTTATTATGGCGTGATCCACCCTTGTTTTTGCCCCGGCGATGCTTTTTCCTTGACTTAACATCCTCGTCCCCATTTTGGTCCTTTGCCCCACTGTCATCCAACTGGTCACTGCCAGTACACACCCCCTCCTCATCTGAACGTTCCACTGGGCGACCATCACCATCATCATCACCCGACCAAGAATCTGATAAACCACGATCAGAAAGTATTTTCGGATCGACATCCATCGTCTCTGAACTCGAATTGTTTACAACGTCTGGATTTTCCATCACAAATGGCTAATTTACGGTGAAACGGTAAATTTTCTGAGCAACTTACATGGCGTGAACAGTCAGAAGCTCTGACCCACTCGCTGTCTCAACGTCTACTGAGCGAGCGGGAGGAGTGCGTAGTATTTATATCAGGTGTATCCTTCCGCGGTAGGGCAAAAATACAACGGAAATAATCCCTTATTCTGATAGATTTGATCGCGAAAACTTTGATGACATCAAATTACCTGAAGACTATAGATTCTCTGGGACTAATGATCTTTATGTGCCATTGTAGATTATTCGCAAAATCGTGATCACAATTCCCTTGTTTACGTGCATAAATATAGAGAAGTAGTGCAAAGAAGCATGGGCAATCTCCATGCACGGAAGTGGCGAGTGGACAGCTGCCTGGAGAGTGGCAATTACCGTACACTGGTTTCCCTCTTTGCCGCTGTACTCCGGCGGCGCTATCGTCCGTTCCGCAACTACATCCAAAGTGCATCCTGTATACAACCTCGTCCCCAGGATCTAACTCGAAATTTCTTCTGCTTTGGCCTTGGGACGAGGTCATTTTCGGCTTCGATCTTAACAAGCCAACGTTAAGCCCTGGGAACGAGGTTGTCCTGTATAGAGCTATGTTTGATGATGAACATGTTTATGGTTTACAGAAATATCTGTCTGAATTACCAGAGTATCTTCAGAAATCGTTGATTTCATTCAGACTTGGTAACAATAAATTTCCTGGAGTCACGTGTAGAAATAGAAACTGGATAAATAACGAAAAAACTTGTACTTTTTGCCAGGAACAAGAAATTGCTGATGAATTTCACTACCTATTAGTATGTCCAAAATTCCATGATAACAGAGTTAAATTCTTTGGTCACTATTATTCCCATCATCCGAACATGCTAAAATTTACCAGTCATGTCCCAGACAAGTAAAAAGAAGATTAAAAATCTGGGGCTGTACTGTTGTCATGTGCTGAAGTCTTTTTAACTCTTCCCTCACTATCACTATCACTATCACTACTTATAGTACCCAATTTTGTAACCTTTATCATGTTATTATGTATCACTGTAGTATGTGCATGGTTGTTAGTTGTTTGAAAGTTTATATTTTCGTAGTTAGAATCTCTTGTACCTTATCTTGAGGTCTGAGAAATTTCATTTCATTTCATTTCATTTCATTTCATTTCATTTCATTTCATTTCATTTCATTTCATTTCATTTCATTTCATTTCATTTCTACTCGAAATCACTATTGTCAACCAAGGCGTATGGCTTTTGGATAAAGGAAACAAGTTATTCTCATTTTAGCAACATCTAATGTTACGAAAGCAAAGATAGTTCCACATATCACCGATAGACGTCCTGACCATTTCCCGCCACGACCCACGTGGATGGTCTAAAAATACAGGCATAATCATATCCATGACGTCATGGTCTCAATATTCGCGGGAAATTTAAAACTTGTCACGCCCTCTCACTTGGAAAGTTTTTTATTGACTACCGTATATGAAAGAAGTACCGGTATTTTGTACCGTCGTAATTTGGGCGAAAGCCGGGAAAACAAGGTATTAACGAATAAATTTTTCGTGAAAGTTGTAGAAGAGGTTAAAATGCAAATTTCAACGTGTTATTTCCAAATATGGCCTCTGAAAAATTCCGCAGACGTTGACGGATTTATCTCTGCGCTGCATTTTGTAGTTCCAAAACATCGGGAATATTTTGTGAACAAAATGACGTAATTACCGAAAACAACTAGACCTATTGTATTTTCTTACTTATCATGGATTCTTTCTGCGTAAGTGAGGGAGATGTTTGATTTACAAGAGATTTGGCGGGCGCGCAGTGATACAGGCCTACTTGAGAGGAACGCACGTCTGCCCGCACGGGAAAAAAACCTGCCGATTTCCGACATTTTTTTGAGGCGGTGGCGTCAATATCACTGCTTTCTCAACAAAAGACTAGATATATCAAGGTAACTGCATGTAATCCTTTACTTCAGTATCCATAGACGCCGCATAACCCATACATTTGTTCTGAAATCGAATAGATTATTCATTTTGAGCCTGTCAATTGCGGCGTCTGACACTCTCCCAAGCGTATACAATGTATTACGCAAGATGGCGTCCTATCCGCCACGGCCCACACTTTGGGGACGCTCAGTTGCCGTCCAAAATCTATGGTTGAATTTCTCAACGTGTTTATGCCCCAAAATTTACACTGAGCGAGTTCTCAACGTTCTTGACTAAAATAGGCCCCTATAGATGGATATTCAATGACGTCATCACACGATGTAAACATGCTGCGTGCGCAAATTGGCGCCCTGTTCCACCAATGACGTTACGTCGTTTGACGTGCGCACGCAAACTGGCGCCGTTGATGACGTCATTTTGTAAACAAAAACAGCAGAATGCAACCCGTCTATTGCCAAACGGGCTTAGCAGGGGCGTAGCTAGCTTTTTTGGCCTGGGGGGGCAAAAGGTCCTCTGGGGGGGCAAAAGACCATATTTTGCTAATTTTCGGTCAAAATGTGCATGAAAAACACATTTTCCCGGACCACCTGGGGGGGGCATTAGCCCCCCCTGCCCCCCCCTCTAGCTACGCCTCTGCTTAGTGTGCGAACGGCGTGGATCTACTGGCGACTTTTTACAGATATGAACTTCATGGACGGAGTCGGATGGGAAGGGTGCGCCAGAACTTCGAGGCATTATTTGGTTAACGTTTACACGTTCTAGCCCGTTTTACGATTTTCAAAGACGGGGCAGGACATTTTGAGAACTACCGGTACTTCAGTGTGACAGGCCCTTTGGCTTTAGATTATAGCTCAGACTTTTGTTCGCTGCAAGTGTTTCGTCCCCACAATTTTGTATAGTCAGGGCAATCAGGGTTTCCTCTTCCATTACTTTTTTTAGCCAAAGTAAAGAAAATCCCTAGGCTATTGTTCAATAATGTTAAACAGCGTGTTCAATAGGGATTTTCTTTACTGTGACTAAAAAAAGTAATGGAAGAGGAAACCCTGCGGCAATAGATTTGAGGGGCTGTTAAAATCTCCTTCAGTAATTTGAAGTGCAAACCTTCCCTTCATCTGCCAAGATATTACAGCCAGTGTCGTAGCTAGCTTTTATGGCCTGGGGGCAAAATTGATTGAGTCTGGAGGGCGAAGCCTTTGGGGGTATGGGGGGGTCGTCCCCCAGAAAAGTATGCATTTTCCCCACATCTGACACCACAGAGAGGTAACTTGGCTTGAAGAGGGAAATGACATTTTAGAGAAAAAATTCTTTTATCCCTTTTTGCTCTGGGGCATTTGCCCCCCCCCCCCCGGCTCCTCCGCAAGCTACATCCCTGACAAGAGTGGAACCTCTCCAATAAGGCCACCTCTGGGACAGAGAGGAGAGGGATTCGGATTTGAAGCTTAAAGATAATGTATCATGGCTTCAATTGCATTCAGTGTTGAAATACATAGAGAATGAGTACGACACCTTGTTGAAGATCAACTGTTTATTGGTCCGAGGACCTGATACAAGCTTTCGACACTTACTGTGTCTTCATCTGGTATGAAGACTATTGGAAATAACATGCTAAATGGTCGCATGTCATAAGTTGGTCCAAAAAGTGTTGCAGGGCAAAAATTGATCATTTTTCAATATTTACCCCAGTGAAGTATCATGCCAAACCTAAGCTCAAACAAAAGATTGATTGTTAAAATTGGTTTATTTCAAAGGGCTCCCCACCCGCCGTCTCCCCACCCACCGGCTCCCCCATGGACTTAGTCTACTTATCTGGACCTAGAACTCCACAGGGATACAGCAGAAAGTTGGGGCCTATACCATTGTGAAGAGAACTTCCTAAGGAATAAAATGGTGCTTCATTTTTTTAAATTGACCCAGGGAATACGAAAGAAATCAAATATTTGTAGAAGAAAAATTTCTTGCGTGCAACAATCCCCCATATTTAGGGGACCAACTTATGACATGCGACCAAATACAGAGTTGCAATAAAAACACAGGGATTAGCACAAGGAAGTAACATTTGAATTAATACAAATATCCAATAAAATGCACAAAAAACGACACACAAAGTAATACAAAAGCGGAAGTCGTCTTCTGAAACTTGTCGAATTAATACAAAGAGGTGGCAGCTGTTGAAATATTGTAGTGATTAGATTACAAGTTGTAATGCATTCAATGTTTGTAAACATGGATGTTTACATTATGTTATTTTGGGCTTCTTGGACATGTCAAACCACCAAATTGAATACATTCGGTACAAAAGAATTTCTAGAGGGGCTAAAAACAAAAAAGGCTAAACAAATAAGACTAAAAGCAAATAAAAGTGCGAGTGGAAATGTAAAGAAAGCACAGTCTTTCAAATCTAAAATAAGAGCGGCTGAGTGGAAAGATCCTTTGGTTGTGCATATTGATCCCATTAGGGTGTGTAATTTTAAGGGTTTTAATCCAGAAGGGTTCTTTGTAGTAGGCTATTTTGTGTGGGAGGTGATCAATAGCAGTTATTTGTATGTCACCTAGGCTGTGATTGTGTCAATTGAAGTGTTTGGCTTCATAAGACAAAGAAAGACTGGACACAAACAAAATGTAAATAAACAATGACTTTCATGGCCTGCGAAAATGCCTGTGATACATTATCTTAAAATATTTTTCTTCACCTCCCGTGGGGTCAGTTGTTCAGAGGGCGTATTTGCAGAAGTAAAAAACTGCTATTTGAATTTTCCTACTTCTTTGCTAGTTCTGATGATGTCACCATTCTATGTGTAGTTTTGATGACATCAGAGACCACTTGCAGGGAACATGAACAGTCTTTGTGCATAGCTCATCACATGGTTCATTTGCCACTTGTTCTGTTAGACTGTTCTCTTCAATTATCAAAAAATTCACTGAGCCTGATTAATTTTTTGGTATGAACTCTTATTTCTGAGAAAATAAAGGTGTGTATGCTCCAAGTTCGGGATACTTTTTTTCTTAGGCAACACAACTAGCGCTATTTATATAAATACTAAATAGCATTGCCTTTTGTGGCTGGGCTGCGTCAAGACACTAGACAACAATGTCAGATGAGGCCAACCAAGAAGGCACGACACATTACACCTAAAATCAACATTGCCAGCTGACATGGCTGATCGAGGACAGGTCTAGTTTGTCCTAAACCTCTTGACTTGCTCTTGTCGTGTGACCGAGTTAAACTCCTATTTCAGATGGTCATGAAGCCTGATGGTGACAGAAGGTGCTGCTGTAGGCCTCTTCTATCATCAGACCGAATCAATGGATTCTTCTTTTTCTCAGCGTGGGTCCTACTAAAATGAGACAACAGGCGTCAACTTGAGACAATCACCCCATAACTTGCATCAACAAAGCTTTTTCATTTATTTTTTGCCAATTAACTATGAGAAAGTTCAATTTACGTATCTTCTGAGAGTTTGAATGCGTTTGGAACAGAGCTAACGAAGGTATAGCGGCCCTATTTCAAACATCACTTTAGCTCGCAAGTCTCCTCCAGTCTGTGGCATGAGGTCAGCGATAATACCATCGCTAACCGTGCAAGTCTCCTCCAGTCTGTCGCATGAGGTCAGCGATAATACCATCGCTAACCGTGCAAGTCTCCTCCAGTTGTCGCATGAGGTCAGCGATAATACCATCGCTAACCGTGCAAGTCTCCTCCAGTCTGTCGCATGAGGTTAGTGATAATACCATCGCTAACCGTGCAAGTCTCCTCCAGTCTGTCGCATGAGGTCAGTGATAATACCATCGCTAACCATGCAAGTCTCCTCCAGTCTGTCGCATGAGGTCAGCGATAATACCATCGCTAACCGTGCAAGTCTCCTCCAGTCTGTCGCATGAGGTCGGTGATAATACCATCGCCAACCGTGCGAGTCTCCTAGGGCCTAATGATCGATATCTTCAATGGCCCTGTTCCAAATGCATTCAAACACTCGCAGAAGATACCTGAATTGAGCTTTCTCATAATTAATTGCCAAAATACATATGAAAGACCCTTGTTGACGCAACTTTAGGGGGGTAGTTGTCTCAACTTGACGCTTGTTGTCTCAATTTAGTAATAATAATAATAATGTGTGGGCTTATAGTGCCTTTTACATTTAAGTGTCAAGGCACTTCACAATTATTACCCCCAGCTATAGGCCTGTTCATTCCAATTTCATATCTCCACTCCCCGGGGAGTATTACAGTCCCGGCAGCCGATTTCAGCGCTCTTGGACTAACATTCACATACACCATCTCTACCAGCCAGGTACCCCTTTTACACCTGGGTGGGGTGAAGCAAGTGAGGCAAAGTGACTTGCTCAAGGTCACAAGCGAGCGTGTTTTTTTTCTTGGTCAGGACTGGGAATCGAACCCGGGATCTTCTGATCAGAAGTCCGTCTCGCTAACCACTACACCACGCCGCTCCTTTAGTAGGACCGCTCAGCGTCGCCCCAGGAAGTTCAGCTTCCCTACATCTGGGGTCTTGCCTCGTAGACTTCTGTACGGATCTGAAAAACTTGTACAGAAGATCTTGGCTTTGTTGTGACTGAGTTCCTCCTATTCCAGATGACGTTGAAGCATGTATGATGACACAACATGTGATGGTGTCTCATGGCAGAGAAATCTTCCACTTGAAAATCAAAATGATCCTTCCACCCTGAAGACCTGTGAATTTCTTGAAGCGTTGGTGTCGGGTCTGACATCAGATCCACACAGACAAGGGATCATGGTGGTACCGGTACGTAAAATGTTGTTTTCACTCTTTGTAGGAAAGTGCTTCAGATTCTCTTGTAACAGTTAAGGGCCGTCTCAAAATTACTTTGATACAAAAAAAGACAAAGTGACTTCATCTGTGTTGCACATTTTATTCTCTGTAGAAATGCTACATGTGCTTTTGTTGTCGTGAAGCAACATCATTGCATTGCTTTGCTCTGTTTTGACATCTTTGGTACAACCCCTTGCAGCACCGACCTGTCAGGATAAAATGTTATGTGGGTTCCTCATTGCCTGAGGTGATATTTGGCTGTAGGGCCAAGACTTGCTCAATGGCGAAATAATATGTGTGGCGGTCTAGGAAAACCCATCGGATGTCGCTGAATGATGAACAAGGGCTGTCAGATTGCCTGTGCATTGATTTGCAACTGTTANGCCAAAATACATATGAAAGACCCTTGTTGACGCAACTTTATGGGGTAGTTGTCTCAACTTGACGCTTGTTGTCTCAATTTAGTAGGACCGCTCAGCGTCGCCCCAGGAAGTTCAGCTTCCCTACATCTGGGGTCTTGCCTCGTAGACTTCTGTACGGATCTGAAAAACTTGTAGAGAAGATCTTGGCTTTGTCGTGACTGAGTTCTCCTATTCCAGATGACGTTGAAGCATGTATGATGACACAACACGTGATGGTGTCTCATGGCAGAGAAATCTTCCACTTCAAAATCAAAATGATCCTTCCACCCTGAAGACCTGTGAATTTCTTGAAGCGTTGGTGTCGGGTCTGACATCAGATCCACACAGACAAGGGATCATGGTGGTACCGGTACGTAAAATGTTGTTTTCACTCTTTGTAGGAAAGTGCTTCAGATTCTCTTGTAACAGAAGGGCCGTCTCAAAATTACATTGATACCAAAAAAGACGAAGTGACTTCATCCTTTCCCTGACCCCCTCCCCCCCCCTTGAAAAGATGAATTGGGCACTACGGTGTTGCACATTTTATTGTACATGTGCTTTTGTTGTCGTGAAGCGACATCGTTGCATTGCTTTGCTCTGTTTTGACATCTTTGGTACAACCGCTTGCAGCACTGACCTGTCGGGATAAAATGTTATGTGGGTTCCTCATTGGCTGAGGTGATATTTGGCTGTAGGGCCTAGATTTCCTCAATGGTGAAATAATATGTGTGGCGGTCTAGGAAAACCCGCCGGATGTCGCTGAATGATGAACAAGGGCTGTCAGATTGCCTGTGCATTGATCTGCTACTGTTTACCTGTTACGTAGTACAGGGTTCCTCCAGGTCCTTTAAAACCATGAAAGTCCAAGAAAATGAAATGCTTAAATTTAAGGCCTTGAAAGTCCATAAATATTGACAAAATCCTATGAAGTCCACAAAAGTCCTTAAAAAATAAAAAGTTCAGTCTTGAAAATTAAATTTCTGGTGTTTTTTACATTGTCTCGTTAACTTCTTTCTGTTAAGAAAGAGTAAAAGTCGGACGCGGACGCCGGTGCACATGGCCCGGCTTCTGTGTAAGTCATTAAATTTTACATATTTGATACCATGAAAGTCCTCAAAAGGTCCATGAAATTTTACAGCTGTCTGGCGGAGGAACCCTGTAGTACATTTCAGCCATTGAAATGTGCGGGTTCACCAAGGCCATAAAAACACTTCCCTCAAACGCGACATCTGACGGGTTTTCCTGGACCGCCTCACATATCACTGTGGTGATTCGTACACTGACAGGACGACCGTTTTTGTACTCTTACTCTTCCGGTATGAATTAGACTCATCCAATCGTTATTCGTGGCCAGAAAGGTATGGCAGAAGCGTTATGTAAGTACCTGGGTTACCAGGGTTCCCGCTGGCGCTCGTCACTATCGTCATTGACGAATGTAATTCACCAGTGATGAGGAAAAAATTACTCTCAATCGTCACAGTGGCGAATGCAGTTGCTTTTTGACGAATAAAAATTTATTGAACAATCAAAATTGTGTTTTCCCTAAGTTTTCAAACCCATCTGTTCTAAAGTCGCACTGCAAAATCACCACCTTTGCCGAAATAGGGCCCGAATTGAACCCCGTTTGGAGACTTCAGGCCACTGATTCACGGAATGCTTGCGGGAAGCCAGGATGAATGAGCACGTGCTTGTGACCAATAAACGCCGACCACACAAAATTGGTGTGATGTTTTTCCACCAATCACAGTGCGTCTTACTTATCTTAGAGGGCTGTTGTCATCATCTATGCGTGAACCAAACAATGTCGCAGTCTAAACTGACGAAGTTTTTTGGCGGCGCTTGTTCGGAATTTGTGACTTTAATAAAGAAATAAAGTCTGAAGAAAAGTGAAGAATATCTTTTTGGACTTAATTTTTCACGAAAAAAGTGAAGAATGTTTTTCAGAAACCAGGGGGAACCCTGGGTTACCTATTTGGCAATGAATAACAGGGAAAGACGAGTCCGGGAATGGTAAAATACCCGATACGGCCGTCCTGTCAGTGTACGAATCACCACAGTGCGTATGTTCATTCAGTGACCCTGGATTATGAAACTGGAATGTGTTTCACGGAAATTATCATTATCAGATTTGCAGATTAAAAGTGTGGATGAATACATGCATGTCAACCAGTCATATTTTGAAATTGGGTAATTGTTTTTCAATATTTCAGATTTTTCAGAGGAAGTTTCCTGAGTCGTCTGGTCAGCATTTGAACTGATGGAAGTTTGATTAGCAGCACGTTTCATGATCATTTCATCTGGACGTTCTAATTCAGTTTGAGGACATCACGACGACAAATTCTGGCCAGATTGGATTTCACACTAAGGCAGTCAGATATGGAAAACTGGACGTTGGCTCATATGTCATGAAGGATGGATTGAACTTCAACAATGCCCAAAAGTCGCCCATCTTGGAAAATGAATGGACTTCGACCAACATCACAGTGAACAGTACCAACTAGAATGTTCTAACCTGATGTGAATATTATTCTGATACTGGTACATTCTATGTTTGCCACAAAATTTTAGCCTGGTTATTCGGGCTTCAAGTATGGCTGCCAATCTGACTTGTTGATCTCTGGTGCACAATAGCCACTACAGTGTTTTACTTCGTGTAAATTTGTATCGAGGTTAATATACCATCAAAAAAATGAATCAGCTGAGCGTCAAATACATGTATGGCATTACTAACATTTACACGGCCGGTAGAGCATAGATCGTCGGACAGGTCACTCAGAGCACATGGTTTTGTTTTGTTGCGGTTGTGTTAAGCCACGGGGATGGCACCTAAATTGGCTGATGGTGAAATTAAATTTCTGCCTCTCTTAGTCTGTCGCATGGGGCCGGTGATAATACCATCGCTAGCCTCGCAAGTCTCGTCCAGTCTGTCGCATGGGGCCGGTGATAATACCATCACTAGCCTCGCAACTCTCCTGTCCAGTCTGTCGCATGGGGCCGGTGATAATACCATCGATAGAGTGTAAAAAACACACCCCGAGCTCACTAATTCGTGAGCTCGTGTTGTGTTTTTTAGATACGTTTGGTTAGGTACGTGTTCTAAACTCACTGAATCCTCTGGAGTCACTCTGGACTCACTGAATCCTCTGGAGTCAGAGTCGAGTCTTGGAACGTTAGGCCTATGTGTGCATAGTATTTCCACTTCTTTATTAGAGATTTATTGGCCCAGACAGGGCAAGTAGAACATGGTGTAGGCCATATGTGACCCGGCACGACAAAATGAGTCGGAATGCGCACATAAGAAGACCCAACATGTCCAAGGTCAACGGTTCGCTGATGCTGATTTCAGTAGGCTATTGTCTGCCCATTGTGAAATTTGACTTTGTCGATTTCTGTGGTTACTGTCTGGTTCCACCTTCGGTCTTCTTCTCTGCGACTTCCGACTCATTTTGCTGTGCCGGGTCACATAGCCAGCTATTACCACAATGAATAGGCCTAGGTGTTCACCTTCACCCTTATTGTCAACGGAACAAGGCTGTGTGTGTTGCTAGTGTGATCAAAACCAATAATGTCAAGACACCAAGCAATTTAAAGCAAATGGCCCGCAGGGTTTGTTTACATTTTTGGTGGTACCTCCCATAGAGAGTGAATCTCGCCTCCAGCAGGCAAAGCCGTGCTCCAGTCATATGCAAAACCTGTGCACATATGCGAACGTAAACACTGGGGACGAGGTTCCATTAAAAATTTGTTAAAAATAATGAGTTAATGACATTTTCAAATTCAGTCGGTCAAAATGTACATTTTGTACTATTCACATTGATTTCGAAGCGGCTGATTTTGCAGAATACGCCTCCGAAGTTTGGCTGTCTAATGCATTTCCCATTGAACTAAAATCCTTATTTCGCCTTTTTCTCAAAACGGCGCTTGATTTGAGGACATGTCAACAAACAACTGTCAACAAACCCCGCGAGCCATTTGCTTTAAGTAAATTTACGAAATATTCGGAAATGACTTTTCGATTTATTTTATGCTGTGTGTCGTTCTTGTGCTGTTTTTTTATAAGCAATTTAAGTCATTCAAATAAAGAATTATTTGGAGAAATTAAGTGTGTGTGCACATTTGATGGGATGACATGTCCTTGAGCCGCTCTGCGGGGTAAAAAGGAACTAATTTGGCCACCCAGTGGCGAAAGCTTGAACTAAACCACAAGGGCTGCCACCTAGGGTAAGAAAGAGGAACTAATTAGGCCACCTAGTGGCAAAAGGAGGAACTAATTGGCCACCTATTGGCAAGAAGAGGAACTAATTGGCCACCTGGTGGCAAAAGGATAAACTAATTTGGCCACCTAGTGGCGAATTGTGGAACTAAAAAGTCCACAGGTTTCCCTCCCAGGGCACCCGGGGACCTGGATGAACGTTCACGGCGCAAATTTGCGAAAAATGGGGAAACGGAGAAAAATGGTGTCCTTGTGTAGACTTGATCCAGGGATCCTCTGCCTTGAAGCCCTGTACCTTATCCACTAGGCCACGAGGGCTTCTTACAGGTATATGTTCGGATGTTCCTTTTATACCTGGAAAGTGAAAAATTTTCCTAAAATTTTCCCTTTCGAGAGTGTGACCATTGGCCCAGGAGAAAAATTAAATCCTGATCAAGTGGTGGGGACTCATATCCATCTTCGAAATTTTTCGCTGGTGTTCGACATCTCTCAAGCAATCGTCTTGCAAGTCAGTTTGATTTTTCTGAAGTTTGATTTTTCTGAAGTTTGTTTTCTTCAGTGCAATCCTGTTTCAATCTTCATATCATATGAGTTCATGTCAGCTCTTTGAGTTTTTCAAGTTGATAGGCTAGTTTTTCTTCCGGTCTGTAGAGACTCAAACTCGTGCTCCAAGGAGGGAAAACTTCAAAGTCCAAGTCATCGTGAAGAAATCCTGTCTTCTTAGCATCGCTCCCAAGCAAGAAGTGCGAGCTTGGAGGCGACGCTAAGAGACCATGATTTCTTCACGACGAGTCAGAGTTGAAGTGATTGGACTTTGACATTTGTTCATCTCCTGTCGTTGTGACAGGAGATGTTGGAAACAGGGAGTTATTTTGAACCCTCTCTTCCAGACACTGGAAAGGGAGGGAGTTATTGAACTCTGCCTCTCTTCCACACAGTGGACAGGGGTCAAATGAAGTGAAGAGAATACACAGGATTATTTTTAACAAATACCGTAGGAACATTTATTCCATAATGGATTTACAATTCATTCTTTTCTTCTAATTACGAGGTGTATGTGAAAATTTTACAGTAATACCCAACAGAAACTTGGCAAATTTTTCTCCAGTATTTCTGAGACCTTAACACAGAACAGAGTCAACCAGAGGCCTTGCAAATGACGTCACAAGCCGCCATGCTGGGGGGCACATGCTGCAGAGGCGCAGCGAAATGTCCCAATGACGTTACGTCAAACACTGGCGTCGCGCACTTCACGCAGGCCACGTCACGGTCAGCTCACACCTCTGCCCACTTGCCCCTCAGCATGGCCGCCAGGATGACGTCATTGCAAGGCCTCTATAGACCTGTCTCACCTCACTTCAACAGCCGATCTACAGGAAATTCATGCATTACAGCTCTATATGTACCGGTACTTCATTTTGGTTGAAATGATTACATCATTGAGAAGAGTTGTGAAATTGAGTTCGGGAGTCAATTTCTTTGAAGACTGCCCGAAAGAAATTCTGCATACCGGTATGCCATAAAGACAGCTGACTTTAAATTTCTGTTTTACAAGATTTAAATTTCTGTTGAACAAGAATTAATTTCTGTTCAACAAGAATTAATTTCTCTTGAACAAGAATTTATTAATTTCTGTTCGACAAGAATTACTGTCTGTTAGATAAGAATTAATTACTGTTCGCCAAGAACAAATACTGTTCAACAAGAATTAATTACTGTTCGACAAGAATTAATTACTGTTCGACAAGAATTAATTACTCTTCAGCAAGAATTAATTACTGTTCGACAAGAATTAATTACTCTTCAGCAAGAATTAATTACTGTTCGACAAGAATTAATTACTTTTCAGCAAGAATTAATTACTGTTCGACAAGAATTAATTTCTGTTGAACAAGAATTAATTTCCGTTCAACAAGAATTAATTTCCTTTCAACAAGAATTAATTTCTGTTTAACAAGAATTATTCTGTTGCAAAAATTATTATTCTGGTGGACTGCCGGTCAAAAGTGACGTCACAGTGAGCCACACTGCACACGCTCTATTTCCAAAGGTCTGCACGGTGAGGGGACTGGCCCTTACATTGTGATTATACGTACATGTACAGCACTTAAATTTACATGATACAGATAATGAATTGGGCCACCGAAGCATCTTACAACCAGCATGGAAATTTGTAAAGATGAGGAACCTGCAGAAGTACACCACATGGCAGTGAAACAGAGCATAATAGTAAAGGCGGTGACAGACTGGCACGTAAGCGTCGGGAAGCGTTCAACCAATCAAGGAAGGAGGCGGTAACACTGACCGAAACACCTACCAAAGATTCTGATTGGTGGAACACCTGCAGGACGCGCTGTGTACACGTCAGCCTGTCAACGCCTTTAGACTCAAGTTTCCACCCTCTTGCTTAATATCAAGGCTGCCACGATGCAACGTAATGGCTTTGTTTTGCCCATTTGAAATACCGGTACTGTACATTATGGGATTTTTGCTTGCAGTGCTGCTGTTGGGTTGGGAGTTCTCCATTCTTTCTGGGGGCAATTCAACAGGTTCCTGATCTGAGGTGAAAAATTACAATCACAAAGTAGTGACGGAAGAGTTTAGCTTTTGTCAGATAAAGTTATCAAAAGGGAAGTGATTTTGCATTCAAGGAATAAGGAATTCTAAATTAGGTAAAAATGCATCAAAAACTGACATAAAAGCCTCTCAAAAAAGTTGACTCGCTATCTAAGTGAGAAGGCGAAAAAGATGGTGAAGTAATGTCTACTTTATGGAAGAAAATACAAGTAATGAGTTGGAAGTAAGCAGGGAATAACTGGTTTATACTCCATCTAAATCGGCCAATCAAGCGGCATGATTTAGTTTCTGTTCTTCGGCCATTTTATTAGTGACACCTTTCTAGGACACGCAATGGCAGACCCAATAAAGTTTGGAGGCTTTCCTCCCCTTTTACATTGTACCTCTTGCACAGAACTTGATTGTTACTTTCCACTGCACTGCTTCTAAACAATAAAAGGGACGTCATAAAACATGGACTGCAATGCTCAAGCAGAGGAAAGCCTTAAAGGACCACGGTATTGCCACTTTTTCTCAACAGCTGGCGCCACCGCACAACTCTCAACCCACAGACTACCGGTAACTACGTTGTTGGCAAATAGACCCGATTTACTACATACATTTTGTAATGAATTTTTGTAGTTCGTCTTACTGCCACTACCGTGGCTCCCTCTACGTCGGCAGTCAATAACGCATTTGAGATCCAATACCGTGCTCCTTTAATTAAACAAGCTTATCGAAACTATGCCAGTCTCTTGATCTTAACGATGTATTGTCCTGTATGCTGAAGATTCCAAGAATACTAGAACATATTAAAGATACCTGACCTGTGACAGCAGAGCGAGTTGGAATGCGCACAGAAGAAGACCCAAGGTGAATCAACGGTTTGTTGATTTCAGCACTGTCTGCCCATTGTGAAATTTGACTTTTTCCATTTCTGTAACTGTTCTCTGGTGTCATCTTCTTTCTGGTGCATTCAGACTCATTTTGCTGTCACAGGTCATATACTTTAGGGATGTGACAATTTTCACGGAAACTATTCTACAACTTCAGTTCAGGAAGGCTGGGTATAAAATAAGTGCACTATTTCCTGTAAATGTGATTGTTTCATGTACAACATGTTGATGAGATGAAGCCCTACATTCCTCAATATATTAAGTAACAAAATGGTGCTTTAATATGGATGAATTTGATGACGTTTTTATGAGTTTCTTGAAGGAAATATCCGGAACTGTCCATCATATCAAGTTGAAACATCTGCAGGATGCACTGGAGTTTGGGAAGTTGTGATGTCGGAAAGTTCATGGCATAGAAACAAATTTCTTAATGCAATCTTTAAGGCCTTTCTTACTGAACCGCTTCACCCCACATACTCTTGTATGATGCCAGTGAAAATTTATTTCCTGCCAGGCTGCCACTGAAAAATGACTTTAACCAGGGGCGGATCCACACTTTCGGAAAAGAGGGGTGCACTGTGCTAGAAACATTTAAATCTACGGCGAATTTCAATAATTTGCTCCAAATTTCAGAATTTCACAGTCAATTTTACAGATTTGTTGGCCGAAAGGGTGTGTGTGCGCTCCCTTGGATCCGCACCTGTGGATACTAAAACATGTTGCGAAAAGCGCATGTGGATGAAGGCCTCACAATTTCCCTCTATGGCGCCCCATAATGAACATTCAGTTTATTTAACATTTGGTTAATTTTTTAGATTCTCTTTTTTCTGAATTTCTTCCACGGAAAAAACTTTAATTCTGTGGAAAAAACATTTATTGCATGGAAAAAACATTTACCGTATTCCACGAAAAAAACAAATTAACTTTTTACATTATAAACATTTATTCTGCGGAAAAAAACATTTATTCTGCAGAAAAAATATTTATTCTGCGGAATAAAAATTAAATCCACTGAAAAAAGTTTATTCCACGGGAAAAAATATTTTTTTCTGCAGAATTAATTTTTTTTCGTGGAAGAAATTCAGAAAAAATTAAGAGAAATTAAAAAATTAATGAAACATTTAAAACAAACTGAATATCCCTAATGGGTCACCGTATCCAACAATTCAAGACACTTACAGCCCTAAGCAAAGCAGAAAAGTTTCTGACACTTCAGCTCCGATTTGAACAAGCAAAGCCAAGAGTTCCATGTATGGATCGGTTCACTTTCAGCATTTCTCTGCTACATAAATGAAAGCAGGCCTGTCAGTAGGGTAACATCTATAAAGATTAAGCTTTATATTCCTACATTTCAAATCCAGGTTACAAGTCTACTGCACCCTAATGACATGCCTGCCAATACTGTAAATAAGGAATACATTTTCCATATTGCTCATCAGTTTAAACGGCATACCTATTGTCTATTTACCAGTTCATATATCACTAATTATCAGCAAATGTTTCCTTCATACATTATTTTAAAAATCTAATCAACAAATCTTATCCACCATCTGCTTCAAGAAAATTGCCGAAGAAAGCACCCAGTGATAGGAAAAATGTACCTGTCACATTTCCTGATACTCCAGGCACTTATATCAATGGTTTCCCAAGTTTTTATCCTTGTTTCATCAAGGTCATACAACTTGGGTCAGGGTCAAGGTCACAAGGTCAAGGCTTGTTATTCACAAAGAATGGAGGCCAGTGATGTTCATTTGGTAGATTTTCTGGGTGGAGAATTGACTTAGAAGATACAGATAAGTCTTGACCTTTAAAATGGCTTCAAGTCACTGACCTTTAAAATGGCTTCAAGGTCATTGAAATAAGATGACCTTGGCACAAAACCACCAAGGTCACGAGACTGAACTCAATTCTCTGAAACAGACAGTCGTAAGATGAATTTGTAGACAGCATATCAGCTGTTATGTCTATAAATCTATGTCAGGGTTGGGATAATCTTCAATAATTGCTCTCATAACAGCAGCCGCTGCCAGTGCAGCGTACGGCTGCCATTCCTTGTTCTTATGTCCTTCAGTGTAATCAGCGACACCCTGAATGAACATGAAATTGTCTTTACGGTTCCCAACAATGGACTCGAGTACTTGATCCATTTCAGTGTTATATGCAACAAGGCCAAATTTTCCAGCAAAGTCCTGGCGAAGTGTGTCATCTTTCAGAATATCTCGACCGGCACCCATTGGACCGGATCGTAGGCATGGCACACCAGGGACNGTAGCCTCTCCGCAATTTCCTGCAGAGCGAAACTCTTCGGCGTCCAATCGCGAGTCTTGTATGCGATACCTTCATCAGTTCGTTTGTGCCGGTCACAGAAAACGTACATTGGTCCTCCGACCACCGGGTTGGAAATAATGACATCGCCAAGACGTGGATGTTTGTGATAATCAGTCATGTGGGGGATACCGCCACATGTGCCCACGAGGAGGACTGTCTCGACGTCCAGGAACGTTCCTGAAGAGAAAGATCACAGGTTCAGGAAACGGGACTCGCACAGCAAGCCATGTTAACATGGGGGAGCAGTGTGGTGCACAGTAAGAACTTCAGACTCACGACCCAGAGGTCACGGGTTCAACACCCAGTCAAGTCACCATTACCTTAATACTACAATGGCCACTTTTACAGATTTATGGCATTCCATACTGAGATGAGGATGCTTACCTAGAAGTCTGGTGGTGGTGTTACCAGAGGAGATTTGTGCAGCCCTCTGACGGCCCAACATGGGCAGTTTGGTCGATATAACTTTATGGTTGCCAATACTTCCGATGGTGTAGAGGTTGGATTCGCCTGAAACGAGGACAGTATTTTGTCAAATGCTGTTTTTTACAACAAGTAATACAGAGTTTACAGAGCTTGTGCAGATGACGTCATCATGGAAAAATCCGCCGTCTTGACCGTCAAATTGATGTCAGCGACCCACGTGGTGCAATTTGT
>NMRB01003440.1:51045-62982 GCA_002633025.1 Notospermus geniculatus | reverse complement strand
CATGCCCCTCTAGAAATTCTGTTGATTCCAAAAGTATTCATTTTGGTGGGTTGGCATGCCCCAAAAGTCCAAAATAACATAATGTAAACATCAATGTTTACAAACATTGAATATAAACAATGAAGTCGTGATATATTATCTTTAAAACAGGCATGAGTTTGGCTACAGACGATTCTCGAATTCGCGGAAATCACAAACACAACCTCGATCTGAAACCAGATGACGTGACGCAAACCATGATTCAGCAATGGTCGACTCTGACGCAACGTCGTCGATGTCACTGTCGTGGGGTTCTTTGCGTCACGTCATTCAGTTTCAGAACAAGGTTGTGTTTGCAATTTCGGCAGAAGTGCGGATATATCTTTCTCGTTTACGTCAATTTGGGATTTGTCTGTTGGCCTTGTATTTCTGACCATTCTCATTTTGTCTGGCTGTACAGTACCGGTAAATCAACAAAATGCTCATCTCATAGACATCTTTGGCAGTCAAGTCACCACTCAGGTAAGAGAGGACACAGCAAATGCTTGTGCATAGCCATACAGGTGTAGTAGCCTACAATATGGATCATTTGCACTTGGCGCACTTCATGTGGAGCACTGAGCAGGTTTAAAACTTAGCTTCCCATACCATATGCCATTTGTTTACATACATGTAGTACAGAAGAGTTTTCTACTCTATGTTTTGCCAACACTTATTCTGACTTGAAGTATCCACCAGAAGTGGAATACTTCTCAAACATTAATATGCCGGTCATATATACTGTCATGCTGTCATACATTTCTCCGTTGAAGGAAATTAAAAATTGAGTCAGTCTGTCCTATTGACACTGCCATCAGCATGATGTCACTGGTGAAGTGATGTCAAGAGCTGATTGCTAAATATGGCGTAATGAGTGTTATGTATGTCAGGTTTGTATTGGGTGGTGACGGTCTTCAGTATACAATGCACCCGGTTGTTGGTCGGATAGCCTACTACTAGGGGTCTGACATGTCTGAAGAAACTCAACACAGAGTGCTGTGTGTGGTGACGAAGGGAGCCAGGCACTAAGAACCCCTGATGTTCTCAAGATGTATACAATGGACTCCTTTTGCAGTGCTTCACATAAGATGGGCGCAGTCACGCTCGCACCCCTGTGATTGCGCTGAGGAGCTCGATTGACCATGCTCCTCGGCATCCTTGAAGTTCAGGCGCAAGTGTGAACAGTCTCCTTCACGAGTGTGAACAGCCCTCTCCTCGCACCTTTGAGGAGCTCAACTGCAGATTTCAATTTTTAGCACTGCTTTTGTGTGGGAAATTGAATGATCAGGACCAGGATGTCAGTTTCATTCAATAGTTTTAACCACTAGTGACACCTATTGAGGCAGTGGGCTAGGGTCCCCGTAATTGACGAGACAAATTGCCTCATGTGCGGTGGACTGTCACTACAAAAATCGCTGGGACAACAATAATTGCTTACGAGCAAGTGCGCTGCGGGCTTATTGTTGAATCGTAATACGAAATGGAACATCAAAATGGTTTTAGTTCATGTTTCCTCAGGATTTCCACTGATGTCTCATCATCTAGAGAATGACGTTGTAGTTTATTAGGAACAAACGTAATTGACCCAATTTTGTTGTCAGGCTTTGTGTCTCTGTCCCTGTGGCTTGTACGAACTCTCTTTTTGACTTCGACTCTTTCAAAAATTCCTTCAATTTGTTGGTATTTGTATATTTGTATTAGATTTTTCCGTCAGGGCCGAAGCCATAGCATTATTGGCCCTGATGAGTACGGAAGAGGCCATCATAAGCTACTCATGTTTCTTACTTGGATGGGGTCTTTTACTGCCCTTGCAAAGAAACAAGGTACAAGGCACCATGGCTTTCTGTCCCATGCGACGGACATAAAGAGCCGGGAATGAAATCCCCTATGGCCCTGTCTGCAGGCCTTTATATTCCCCCAAATTAACGACGTTCAACGTCGGAGCCCAAAATAGGAATCTCAGATGCCTGGAAATGGCGTCTTTTATCCTCAATTTTCAAAAAATTTTCTAACGAGGGGGACACCCCCCTCGCGCCGCCCCCCCCCCCATTGTGCCTTCGGTGCTCTGATGGGGCCTTTGGCTCCATACCACCGTAAACAGAAATAGCCTGAATTAGGGAATACAAAGGCCTGCTGTCTGGATTTGAACCCGGGACCTACTGCTTGCTAAGCGGACGTGATAACCACTAGGCTATCAGGGCTAAATCCTCAATTTGTTGACAAATACTACATGTCGCACAATGTCTGATGAGGAGGTGTTCTTGAATCACTGCTCTGTCTGTGAAGTGTTGACATTTGTGTTGAGTGTGTTCTGTGTAATAAATCGCCCAAATTTCTAAATATTGTCATTCTCTGTGTATGTCATCAAACCAATTATTTGTGTCAAGTGTTTTGAGAATGACTTATGGTGGATGTGGGAGGGGTCAGAAAACTGCAGTGAATCAGTGATTGGGAGAACCTGCGATTCATGTAATATTTAGTTAATGAGTGTAACTCTTTTGTTTTGTTGTGGGTGAGGTCAAACTGTTCCACCCACGCAAATTGTGAATTTACATGTATGGCACGAGTGCCCACGGGAGAGTGATGATTTGAGGGAAGTGTAGAGTGTAACTGATTATGTTGATCATGAATGCCCGAGAGAGTGCACCATGTTTGTGTTGTCCCTTGATTGATGAGGGACCGTTTCCACTGGTACTGAGTACTAACAAGTGGTTTCCAGAGCGACCACACATTTTCAGACGATCCCCTGTTGCTCACCTTACAAGAAGCTATTAATTCTGTAGCCATGGTGACCACATCCCTGCTTTCCCAAAATTCCATTGCCCGTATAGAATTTCTAGAAGCCTCCTTAAAAAGTCTAAAGGTCCACTTTTAAGTTACGATTCCCTACGCGCTGATGCTGCTTGTTCCATGATGATCGTACACATTTTCGTTTTTGTGACCTGACTGTGATTGTGACGCCTGATGCATGTGATGACGACTGTTCCGTCATAGTGCAGGCAATCACAGTGTGGCCTGACATCCGCATTAGAGTTAAGGAGGCTTCTAGAATATGCTCCCAGGACTTCTCCCTGGATTTTGAGGTCCATGTTACATTTTCCAGGTACACACTCACATCTGAAGTTTTCATGAAAATCATGCTCATGGTGAAACTGAAAGTCAATTTTCATCAGTTTAATGCGGGTGATCCACCGACTTTACAACGAGTTTGCGATCAGTTTGCGATTTGTTCACGACGAGTTTGCAACTAGTTTACGACGAAAAATCGTAGCCGGTGGACCAGCGTTCGCGATTTGTTCACGACGAGTTTGCGACTCGTTCACGACTGAATTCTGTTGACGACTAGTTTGCGACGAGTTTACGACGAGATCAAACATGTACCGTTTGATTTGGTTCGGTGGATCAGCTTCAACGTCACATCATTTTCTTTACGATCAGTTTGCGACTAGTTTACGACGAGTTTACGATTCGTTGACGACAACTGCCGTCATGAACTAGTCGCAAACTGATCGTAAACTCGTCGTAAAGTCGGTGGATCACCCGCATTACTTTATAAGCTGATTTCTTCAATCTGTCTTTGGGGGTGGAGTCCCTCCAAGCAGCAGCGGGAACACTGCTTTTCTCCCCCTTCCTTTCATCAGTTTTACTCTCAATCCCCCTGACCCACTCTCACCTCAATCATGTCATCATCACACAGATCTGCCGTTTCTATAATGAAGTGCTAATATGACGCACAGACATGACAGAGGAGAGCTTCATTTGGATAAAATCATATGAACATGGTGGGACGGCTGTGCACTATCTGGTAATCAATGCCTACTGTCTGGTGGATAATATATGTTCATTCAGAAATGGATTACACATTGTGATATGAACTTGTGATAACCACGAACTGGACTGTAACATTCAATATGGAACGAGTTTGGAGGAATATGTCTAGATACGTTTTAAATGTGACGTTATGATATTGATTACGTATGGATAAGAGGAAGGGTGTAAATCCTCAACGTCATGTCAGTCCTCGCTCCACGAGGCATGCGGCAACGTTCTGGAGGACGGACGCCACAAGGTATGTCATGGATGTGGTGACAGTTTGTTGTATTCTTTATAGGTGGTCTGTTTTGTGTTGTGTCTCCCTCTTTTGGGGTTGTACAGTACTAAGACATGTAAGTAGCCAACTAATGCTGAAGGGGTGATTGTGAATGTTGTCCACTCGGAAGCCTCTATTCCACAACCCTTGATACCTGGCCTCCTACCACGGACATACATACATGCTTGACCCCTAAACCGTACTCCTAATCCCATGATACCTGGCCTCCTACCCCTGGCATTTGCCTGACCCCTTTAAACATACATGTAAAGTTAAACCCTACTTTTAAAGTACTCCTAATCCTAAAGGTGGATTTTACTTCGGATGCCGTCACCTGCCGTATAGTAATATGCTCGCAGCCGGCATTAGCTGGCTCATAGGTTTATATTGTCCACGCAAGCGAGCAGTCGCCGTATACCAGCACATGTCAGCGTAGCATTTCCCAGAGTTCAACTGTGTTAAACTTTTACAATCGGCGCTTCCATCATGCCTTGTCTTAATGCCCGTGTCACACTGTCCCGAAGTTGACACCCGATGGCCACACGAATTAATGGAAACGCTAGGAAATCTTACTGATAAGTGCCAGCCTGAAGAAGACCCCCGTTGGGATAGAAAATTTGCAAGATTCTGAAAGTTGAATTCGGGGCCATCTTCACGCAAAATTCAAAATTCCATAATCGTGTGGCCATCGGGCGTTTAATTTCGGGACAGTGTGACACGGGCATTAGGCGAGGTAAAATGTGCATGTGCCTCGCAAACAATAGAAATTCTATTGTTTGCCAGGCGCATGCACTTTTAAGTTCGCCTTAAAAGACAAGGCCTGTTTCATACGCCAGCAATTCAGCCGATCACATTAGTTCCCACTGCCACATCATTCAACAACACAGACAGGGAGTGCAGAGGTCGGCGCATGTGAGCGTCTGCGTGTGTGGGTTTACATTACACTTTGGGCAATGATGCTAAGTGAGCGGTCAGGTCTGCCGGCACTTGCCAGCTGATGCCGCCAACCAGCCCAGTGTATTACGGCGGGTGACGGCATAAATCCGCCTTAACCCCCTAATCCCTCACCATTACACGCAACCGTTACCGTAGGCCTAGGTAATGGGTAACCCTGTTCCATATATGATTAGACGACATTACACCTTTTACCCAGCTAACTGTGACTGACTTTTTGGTCGTATTCCAGAAAGTTTTTCAATCGAGCTGTCCATTCATCATAACAGTGACACTTGACTAGAAGTGTACTTTAACGAACCCATTCAGATAATGTTACACTGATTGATTCATTCATGGTTGGTCGGTTATGAATCTATCAGGTCATTACCGTACATGTAGGCCTAGCCAGGTAAACGAACAGCTTTGTCAGCGGATGATGAATTTGTTGGCATTTCTGACGTGGAATGTAAAATGTGTATGTTGTACCAATAAGAGTGACTAAGACATGTAGGCCAACTTGAAAACCAAGGGATATTTCCTGAAACATGAGAAGGTTACTCATTTTCTTTGATAGAGATTCTTCAACCTGTGGTGGTATGAAATGAATAAAATTAAAGTAGATGTGTCATCCGAGGTCTTCACTTAAATTATATAATTATAAAAGCACGGTATTGGATCTCAAGTGCGTTTTTGACTGCCGACGTAGAGGAAGCCACCTAGCGGCAGTAAGACGAACTACAAAAATGCATTCCAAAATGTACGTAGTAAATCAGGTCAATTCGCCAACAACATAGTTGGTCCCTGGGTTGGAGAGTGGCACGGTGGCGCCGGCTGTCGAGAAAAGGTGGCAATACCGTGGTCCTTTAAATGAAAAATATTGTTGAGAACACAGTCCGAGTGCGAACAAATAGAGATTTATTGGCTGTACAGACAACAGCAGTCTGAGAAACCGGAGACCCGAGAAAATCTGTGCTGTCAAAGTGAGTTGCCCTCTTTGAAGAACAGGGTCCCACTGGAGATGTTTGTACATGTCTCTTCCTACATGAACTTTGCAATAATAGAGGGCAGCACATTATTTTTTAGCTCTATCACAATTTGAAATCAATGGGTTATATTATGGTACTCATCCGAAAGTTTTGACCAGTCCATCCCCTCGGCCATTCCCCCGCCATAACTGCCTCTCGAGTTGGGTGGAACGGACTGAGGATCACTTCATCGGAACTTTGAATATAGGCCTACCCGTCAACAACACAGCATTCGGCTAAACTAATAGAATCCCCGATCGGAAAGTGACGTTAGCCTACTCATGGCACACAACGGAAATCCTATTGTTCGATGCGGCTTTATATTCTGTCAATCGGCGACCTTTTTTTTGGTGACTGATTGGGGATTCCTATCATAAATTCGTTCCCAGCAGTGTACAATGTAGTCTAAAACCCTTGATAGCTGGTTTCCTACCCCCTGACCCCTAAAGCATACTCCTAGTCCACCTCTGTCATGTCTGTTAAATATACCCTTAAATTCTGCTGACACAATTGGAAGCAAAACATTGGTCATGTTGGTTGTGTATATTCTACATTTTACAGTCGTTTTAAAGCCTGATCTCCTCTTGTTATTGTTCAGTTAATCATGGTATTTCCAGAGTTTTTGAAACTGGGGGTTCATACCCCTCGGCAATTTGACTTGCTTTTTGTGTTTCTTTAGTTCCGTTTCAGGCTCAGTGGCTTTATATGGAGTTTAGTCTGTGTTCGCTCCAATGGCTTGAATTGATCTGCACACTATAGCAATCATCATGTTTTACTTCACGGGGTCAGAGTGCTAAATTGATCTTTCAGTTAGCACAATAGCATCAGTGGCAAGGTGCCAGTTGTAGGTGCCTAATATCCTGGTGAGAGGGGATAGTCTGGTTATTTTAAATCTTGCCCCTGCCATGCCTGCCGGCTCGGCTGTTCTGTTGATATCATGATTGGGTAATACATGTATGGATGCACAGTGTGAAAAATTTAAAATGAGGAGAGCTGGTTCTTGGAGTAGATGAGGAAATTTGGGGATAGTCAGTTGGATGTCTTCTGGATGGATTTTGATGTGATTTTAGTGAGGAATTTGTGTCTTATATTGAAATATCAAGTTCTGATTTCACATGCACTGGCTAGCAAGGGAGCAGTGGCAGAGAGCATGGAAAAAAGATGGTGGGATGTCCCAAGCTAAAGTTAAAAAGTTACTGATATCACCTACGGTAGAGGTTCTCATCCGACTTTACACATTAACCCCAGTCTGTCCTGAAACCTTTCAGTAAAACTCAGAATCATGAGCTGCCCAGTGGGATTTGAACCCGGGACCCTCTGACCACTAGTCAGCTGGTCAGAGACCCGAACCACTACACCACCGGGCTCCTCAAGCATGTCATTGTCAAGCTGNTAGTATTATTGGCAGTTTTTCACTGGCACTGATCCTGCCAATCAGTTCTACAACTTTTTTTATTTGCACGCAAAATATAGAATTTGGTCAGGTTTGGGGGGGGGGGGCTTGATGAGGGTGATTTCTGTTCTTGGCAAAAAAATCTCACTCTCGTTCTCATTCAACAAAAGAACATCAAGTTTTTCAACCAATCAACATCTTGTTTTGGCTACCTTTCAGCCAATCACCTGATGATGAACGATCATCACTACACTACCGATCTCTTGTCCTAGTGGTGAGATTGGTAACCAATTTTTTATTTCGATGAATTACACAAAAAAATTGAAAAAGAAATTGCCTAGCCTAGTTTTCTCCACAGGATTTCTTAAAGTAGGGTGCTACCCTTGAAATTCCAAGATTTCCCATTAGGCCAACTTTGCAAGGGTGGTCACCAATGTAAGGTTGGGGGTGTAGGCCTAATAGAAAACCATTACAAAATTGGACTGCAAGGTAGGGTGGCTACTTCTGAGGTAGGGTGGTAAAATGCCAATCAAGGTAGGGTGGGCCACCCTATAAAAGCCATGCGGAGAACACTGCAGCTGCATCTAATCTGTTGTTACATGTACCCCCACCCCATCCCTGATTCTTTACCAGCTAATTATTGATATTTGCTCGTTAGCAAAATAGTATTAGCATTACGTAATCTTAGCCGAAGATCATATATAAATCATAATTTGATCAATGCTCAATCACACTCTGCGTTCACAGGATTTCTGATATGCAATATTCATGACATCGGGTGGTGCATTTACCTACACTGAATGAATTTCTACCAATTAGCGTTTTATGGCGTGTATGGTTGGCCAGGATATCGAAACCTTGGATCAAATGGCCAGTGTCGTAACACAATAGGTTGAATCGTAACCGGTAGTGGTTGGTGGGCTGTATTATCGATTTGAACTGTGGAACTGCGAAATGGACATTTCAGATTTAGTGGTTCAATTTGGATAGAGTTTGGTTCAGGAGGAAGTGAGATGTGGTGTTACGTTGCTGCCTATGAATTTTCTAGGATGTTATGTAATGCTTAACTGCAGTTGTGGGAGTTTTTGGAAAGTCAAGGGTTACTTCTTAGTGGATCACCGACGCTATATGTGTGGCGGTCTAGGAAAACCCGTCGGATGTCACATTTGAGAAAGTGTTGAAGGCCTTGGTGAACCCACACATTTCAATAGCTGACATGTACCGTATTTTCGCGACTATAGGGCGCACCCCCTAATTTCACTCAAAATCTTTGACGAAATCCATACATAAGACGCACCGCCGTATAAGGCGCTGCAGGCCTTGCCGTTTGACAGGTGCGATTTTGCATGCACCTCGCAAACAATAGAATTTCTATTGTTTGCGGGGTGCATGCAAAATCGCGCCCGTCAAACGGCAAGGCCTGGCGCAGTCCCGTCAGTGAATGCTTCAGTGCATATTGTACACATACAATGTATGGCTGCTCAGTGTGCATTGACCGTTCGTGGTAACAACACCCAACATGATTGATAGGCCTAATTACAATTTTCGGACTCAAGCCATCGATAAGGCGCACCACCCTATAAGGCGCACCCCCAATTTTAGACCCTTCTTCAAGGAAAAAGGCCGCGCCTTATAGCCCGAAAATTACGGTAAACACTAAACAGCAGCAGATCAGTGCACAGGCAATCTGACAGCCCTTGTTGATCATTCAGTGACTTCCGACGGGTTTTCCTAGACCAGCTCACATATCGACTGGTAGATTTCACCATTTAGGTCTGTTGATTCTGAGCTTGCTAAAATATGATGAAAATCTTTCAATTTTCAATGGGGAACCCGCATAGTTTTTATCCGAACAGGTCGGCGCTGTGAGCGTTTGTATGTACCGAAGACGTCAAAAACAGAGCAAAGCAACGCAATGACGTCGCGTCACGACATCCTTGATTTGACGCAGTGCAACACTGACCGAGGTCAAAAAAAGGTACAACCGCTCACAGTAGCAGTGGTTCCGCAGGTTCCCCATTGGCAATGTTGTGTCCACCCCACCCCACTCCACGTGCAATCTGCATCCCCAAAACTTCATTCAGGAAAACTTCATAGGCTATTTATAGGAAAATGAAGAAGGCTGCAACTTATGACGTTATCAATTCCACGAGCATGACGAGACTGGAGTGGACTCTGGATTATCTTGTTTTATGAGTTTCTTGTCTCTAAAGCTAGCAGCACGGGATTTATTATAAACTCTGACGTTGGCCGATATCTACCTCAATATATCTGATGATAGTGCTATACTCTTAGGACTTACTCGTGTAGCGTTGATCAGTATCATTGGAATAGGATCACTGATGGTGGTGATCAGCGAATACATTGTACATGTATTTGTGTTCTGTGGATGGATAAATCCTAAACATGAGGTGAGGGTCTTACGGTATAGTAGAGTAATCCCCCCCCCCCCCAATTTTGTGGCACGGCCTAACCTACTACGAGCATGAAATTGAAAGGTTTTCCTCTGTAATTGCTGAGTTATGAGTAGTTTGGTGGATTGCCCTCCCCTCTCCTACATACATGTCCTAGATGTTACACAGGGTCTCTGCCATAAATTTTTTTGAGGCCGAGGGTAGGCTACTTCTTGAAAATCAACAAAAACCCCATGCCATGAAATTAAAGAAAATGGCCCTGTTCTGTTCCTTTGAAGGTACTTTGTACCCTCTGGCGGAACACTGTTACGCGATGTTAAACACAGTCAGCAGTTTTGAACTTCGTGATCAAAACGAGCATTTGTGACTCACTCCAGCAAAAGCAGGCGCTTGTCGCAAGTGATCATCATTGGTCATCAGTTTACTCAACTGCTGTTACTACTATTGTCAACTGCAGAAATGTACATTTCAGCTATTCTGTTGTTTGGCCATTAACCCTTTCCTCAGTTGGGACACAGGCCTACTTTTGCGAGACTGAGTCACATATTACAGCCTCACCTACACGGTACACCCCCATCCTGAACCAGACCAGAACCGAAGTTCGAGTTTGGTTTTCACGTTGCAGTTTTATTTTAAGGGTCTATGAGTATGACTTCATAACAGTATGCAGTACATGGTTTTGTTGAGTGGTGGGCCCTTGAGTCGAACCCCCAACCTCAGAGGTGACAGTCTGTGATGTTTGCACCACTCTGACAGCCCAGAGAACTTCACCCTTGGGGTGGGACTGTTGCATATCAAACATCTACCTGAGCCAGAACCTAATGAAGTGTTGTTGCTATGAAATATGTATTAGCTCGAGGCTAGCTATTAATCCCAATCAATAACGAGTGGACATGATTACAACGTTCTTTAATTAGCTCTCTGCTTGAGGTTTGGTTATTCTCTAATTTAT
Source organism: Notospermus geniculatus (assembly GCA_002633025.1). NCBI lineage: Eukaryota > Metazoa > Nemertea > Pilidiophora > Heteronemertea > Lineidae > Notospermus > Notospermus geniculatus. The sequence continues at coordinate 52,154 of NMRB01003440.1, read as the reverse complement.
TTCTGACAGTTTGAGAATGCGGAGATACGGAGAAGGCATTTGTTGGCTGGTTGCGGAGAAGGCAATTGTTGGCTGGTTGCGGTAATTCCGCATGAGAAGTGGTGTGCTAACAGAAGTGCTGCCAGTCGAAATGAGATTAGACTAATTATAAGTGTATGTTTCTCAGTCCGCCTTTTCTGGCATGAATCCAGGCCAGGGTTTCCTCCAGGGGAGGAGGGGTGACGGGTCCCCATGTTTCAATTTCACTCAATCTACATGTATCTATGGTTCAGAAGGCAAAAATGACTTTCATTGATGTACACGTAGAATCGCTGACACACCATTACATGACATGTAGGCCTAGTACATTATGTAATTGTTGCATTTCGAAATAAACACTCGCAAGACAACAGTTGCACAGTTACTGTGACCCTTCGGCCCTGGTATGTCGCATATTCAAACCCCCTTCCATATGGCGCAAGTGTCATAATACACCACATGTCCATGCCTACAGTACAGGTCACAATTGACATCCCTAAATTCGCGTAAGTTACGCAACAACTCACGAGCTATGTTACGCGTAACTTACGAGGTGATTTACGTGGTGAATTACGCGAATTTCGCTAGCTACGCAGTGATTTACGAGGCGAGTTACGCGACTTTGGCGAGTTACGCAGTGAGTTACGCGAAACCAAAGCCGTAAGTTACGTGTAACTTACGAGTAACTTACGCGAAGCCGTAGGGATGTCAATTGTGACCTGTACTGTACCTAAGGGTTGGAATAGCCATACGTGGCATGACATGGGAGGGTGCACATCACAAACATTGAGAAAAAGATGGTAAGCTCATCTATACAATAAAAGGGAAAGTGTGAATTTTTGTTAGCAGATTCCTCAAAATGTGTGCGAGTTACACGAAACATCTTGGCTGTAAACAGTACTCCATAGTTCACTGAGTAAAATGATATATTTGTCGTCAGAGAAAAAGCATCCCAATGTTGATTTTATGGCGATTTTCTTTCGCGAGTTCGTCACTGTTTCGAGTGCTGGGAACCCCCGTCCGTGATGTCACGGGATACCAGTTCCCATGGTAACGCCAATCAGCGTCGGCCGTATCAGCTTCCTCATACG
>NMRB01003440.1:0-46896 GCA_002633025.1 Notospermus geniculatus | reverse complement strand
TTTTATTTTATTTTTTTCCCGCCCGCCGCCGCCGTCATGGTCGTGGATATGGCATGCATGGTGGACGCAAAACTGTGGAGTGAGACATTTGGACCAATCAGGGTCGTCGTTTCATTCGCAGTGCGGTAGACTGAGTGTAGAAGGCCATGTGTTACACATGTGTTATACATGAAACGACGACGCGACATGCACGATGATGGCGACTTGGTTCTCCGTGATAAACCACTTGAGCCCTGGGAAATATCGTAAACGTTTGGTGAATGGTTTCGCCTCTGAAACTGTCGGTGATGTGGTCCTAAAAAGTGTTGACGATGAGGATGAGGAGCTACCGAACTATATCATGTATATTGCAAACTGGCAAATCAATGGGAAATGTCAATGGAATTTGGGGTAATAAGTTGGAGACAAAGTAACTTTATTTCGAAATAAAATTTTATTTTTATTTTTTCCTCCTCTCCACTGCTCCTACAGAAGGCTTCTGTGAAAGCTGAAAATAAAATTTTATTTTTATTTTTTTTTCGCCCGCCTACGGATCTCCTTGGATAAAAAAGCACGCTAACCAAGGAATAAAAAAAGTCTCGCCTTAATTACGTTATAACCATGCAATTATTCCATGTTACCCAAAAGTGATGTCTCCACCCTATGATGTATCATCCCTGCAAGTTTGAAGTCTGTATGACTTACGGGCGCAGAACTGGACTTTTTGGTTTTTCAACTTCCAGCCCCTTTGGAGCAAATCATTGAAATTCGGTGCAGATTTCAATGTTTTTAGCAAAGGGTGTCCCTCTTTTCCAAAATCCTGGATTCTGCCCCTGATCTGCCTGATATAGTGTGTCTTTATTCTATCGCGTCACTTCAAAGTTGAGACATCTTAGACTTTTGCCTCAATTTGGCACTGAAAAGTTGAAAAAATTCAATGTTGAATTGATAGCCATGTGTCATTTTCAAACCGTTTCAGATGATTGGGTGTCAATCATGTTCTAGCAGATTGATTTGTTGTGTCCCGTGCTAGTTTAACCTGTTTTCAAGATGTGGTTTGAAATATTGGACAACATGCAGTCAGATTTCTTACTTGTGTCAATTACCCAAGCAAAAGAGACAAATCCATCCCATACCGAGCCAATGGATCATAAAGACAAGCAAATGCTTTTACTTCAGATTTGTACAGCATTGCCTAGTGTATTTATATTGCAAAATTCAAGTAAAAGCATTAACTAGTCTTTATTCATATGACCCATTGTCACATATATGTTACCCTTTACAGCTTTTATCAATGTCGACCTCTGAACTGTCTGGGAGCCTCCGTACAAAAGTTATCGAGGTAGCATCGCCGAGTTTTGCATACCAAGGGTCTGGATTGCATGCCCTCTGGCCTCCCTTCCCTTTAGGCAGATTGCACTCTAGTTGCGCGACGTAGGTTTGCTCTCAACGACTGTCGTCCAGTAACGTTAGCGATGATGGAGAGCACTGTCCAACAATGGACGACTACAATGGACCAACTGTAAACATCCACATAACATTGCTGACAGTACTCCAAAGATTGAAAGTGACAATATATTTCTGTCTTATACCTCAACATGACTTCAGTCAGCTTGAAATTTTTGACATCCAATAGACGATTCTCAAATTCACAGATCTCAAACAGAACCTCGATCTGAAACCGGGTGACTTGTGATGCAGTCCATGATTCAGCTCTGGCCGACTCTGACGCAGCGTCTTCAAAGTCATTGTCTGCATCACGTCATTCAGTTTCAGATAGAGTTATGGTTGAGATTTCGGCAGAAGTGTACAGATCTTTGACGTTTATGTGTCAATTTGAGGACGGTTTATAATCTGGACACAAGCCGGCCCAAAAGGTGAACAACTTGTCGCCATCAGCGGCGGCTGTTGTCATGTGGCAGTATCAGCAATGTCATGTGACTAAAGTGTAAACGTGCCATTTGGCAGAGACCAGATTTGTGGGCAAAACCAACCCTGGTGATGCAGGACAGAGCAGAGAATTTCTTGAATATTACACCTGGTCCTAATATTTGAGGTTCGACAAATCATTGTAAGGATCTCTTGGGTTGTCAGTGGTTACACACTCAGGCGGGGGTCAGTGTTCTCGCCAAGCCTTTTAAACAGGGCGGTACCACCCTGTTCAAAATTCAGAGGTCATTTTACCACCCTGTTTAAATTTTTACCACCCTGTTTGAAAATGTACATGTAACTTGCAATGCATTTTCTATTACACCACCCTGTTTGAATTTCACTCTCCCACCCTGTTTGAAAATCCAGGGCCTTAAAATCATAGGAAAATGCAGTCATCCCACCCTGTTTGGACAAATTTCTGGCTAGAACACTGGGGGTGGAGCAAAGGGGACTACCCTGTACTTTCTGGCGGGTTGGCAGATCTGCTGCATGAACTGGACCAGACTTGCTGACTGTTCTACTACCTGATTTGTTTGATTTGTCGAACTCAAATTTTAATACCCCGATACCCCAGGATAACATCACACAATTGAAAAACACCATCATACACAAATGAAATTGTTCATTATTCAACACAACTGTTCAATACACTGTTTTCCTAGCACCATTATTACTACCGACCTTTTTTAGGACATCCTATTTGGCATGTTCGCAAATGTTTTTGGGAGTTTTCTCGTTGGATGGAACTCTGATGTGTCAAGTCTGTCTGTTCCATAGAGCAGAGATTCTAGCACTTGTTCAACCTTGGATTTGCAGTATTACCAGAAAAAAACATAACCCACAATTGCGTCATCCATAACACCAGACTGATTACTTACTTCCTGCCGAACAATTCCACATTAAGTGATCAGAACAAATTCAGTGCATCACTCGATCCTTCCACACGATCTAAAAGTACAGAGCAACGATTCAACTAATATTAATTGAACCGATGGCCTCTCAGTCACAAAGGGATCGTTAATTTTCGTCAATTGAGGAATCTGAGTTGTGATCCTTGAGAAAATGGAGAAAGCTATGAAGCTGCAAATTGCAGCGATTATTCTGTACAGCACAACAAATAATCCCTGCAATTTGCAAGTGCATAGCTTTCACCGTTTTCCCAAGGATCATAACCCAGATTCCTCAAATGATGAAAACGAACAGCCCCCTTTGGTGTTGAACTACCCCGCCACGGCACTCCCCTGTGTAGAGAGCGTTTCAGCAGTATCAACCTCTCTATTAACGACACCTTTGGGACTGACAGATGGTGTCCTTAATTGAGAGGTGTCCTGATTTCAGAGGTTTAATTGAATAGAAATGACCAGTTTGCGACTGAACTGGTGTCCTCAATAAGGAGGTGTCCTCCTGGCAGAGGTGTCCGCTAAGGGAAGTTCCGCTCTTTTACTTAATATCATGATCATGCTGCAGTCTGCTTCAATCATTCATTGAACGCTTCCCGTCTTTTCAGCAAATAGCAGACTTGAAAAAGGAAAACTTCAGCCTGAAGTTGAGGATTTATTTTCTCGAGGAACGCGTCCGTCAGGAGTTCGATGGCGACAGTGAGGCTTTGATGAAAACGGTAAGCTTCACGGGTTGTGCTGTGTCATTAGAACGTTACACCATCATTGCATCATCACTCAAGTCTCCGAGTGATAGCCGAGTGGTTATTACGTCCGCTCGGCGAGCGGCAGGTCCCAGGTTCAAATCCAGCCCATGCCATATGGGATTTCATTCCCGGCTCTTCACATCCACTGCATGGGACAGTAAGCCGTGGTGCTTTGTACCTTGTTTCTTTGCAAGGGCAGGTAAAAGACTCCATCCAAGTGAGGAACACGAGTAGGCCTAGCTTGAGATGGCCTCTTCCGTACTTTCCAGAGCCAATAATGCTATGGCTTCTGCCCTGATGGAGAAATCTAATACAAATACCATTTTCTTGTAAATATTTGATAAATAAAAAGGCAATTTCCAGAGTGTTTGCGAATTTTCGACCCCAACCGGGGTCTTCTTCAGGCTGGAACTTTACAATCCGAAACTCTAGAGTTCTAGAGTTTCGGATTGTAAAGTTCCAGCCTGAAGAAGACCCCGGTTGGGGTCGAAAATTCGCAAACACTCTGGAAATTGCCTTTTTATTTATCATATATTGTGTGTCAATTTTTGTGCTTTTCTTCTCTTTGGTTCTTGTAAATATTGAGATTTTTTGAAACTTTCCTCCAAAGTGGTGAGGTTTGCTCAAAATTGGACACATTAAAAAGAATATGGGCCGTATTCAAAAAGGGTGATCATCGCGCGATTTAGACTTATGCCCGCTGTACACGATCAAATTTTTCATCAAATTTTTGGGAAATTCAGATTCTGGGCCTATTGTGCCTTCAATTATAAACCCGCATGTTGGCCTTTATTGAGCATATGCAAAAAATTGGATGAAAAATTTGATCGTGTACAGCGGGCATTAGACGCGTGTAACTTCACTAAATGCACACACTTCCACCGCATTTGACGAAGTTACACGCTTAGTCTTAAACACCCTTTTTGAAAACGGCCCTATATATATAGCCCTACATTTTGCCTTGCACCTGTCTTTATCCAGTTAAAAAGTCTGCAGTTATTTCCACATCTTTGCTTTTCAGAACATCAACCTGCAGGTTGAGAGTGAAAGCATGAAGAAAGAGCTGTCAGACAAACAAGAGCTACTCAAGAAGGCATCGTAAGTTCAGTTCGTGGTGCTAAATAGAATATTGAAAATTGAACTGAGAGCTGAGTAACAAAGATAGCATTATCAGCTCTACAGGGTGGGCCAGAAAAAGTGTCCCTCAAAAAAAATCGGTTGAAAACAATGGAAATGCTGTTATTTTAGGGACGGAGTTTTTCTGGGCCACCCTGTAGCCCTAAAATTGGACGAATGACTAAAGCAGGAAAACAGAGTGCCTGGAGAAATCCAGTGCTGTCAGAGTCGCCCTCTATTGCTTGAAAAATGGGTCAACTGGGAATTGAATCTGGGACCGCAGAAGTGAGAGGAACAGATGTTTGCACTGTACCAGCCCCACCGCACCCTGCTGGCATGTCGCCCGGTATTGATACCGGTATTCAATATACGATATGAAAAACATTCGTTTCAATCTGGCCAAAGTAAATACATCTAGCTTGCCTGAAATAGATAATATTTCTTCTCATGTTGTCACAGTGTCAAATCCATTGAATTTTAACAATCAATCCAAGTTGATTTACCCGCCTAGATATCGTTTACTCGTGTCGAATCAATGTCGTCTCGCACGACTGGTGGGCCATTTCTAATCAATATGTTATTTAAGTTAACATGCCTGATGCTAAATGATTGAGATAAGAGTCAGACGAGGGTGATGAACATCGTTTTTGCCGTGCTATTGATTTTGTCATCATGGCTCGGAGATTTCAATAATGTTTGGATTTCTGACGTTTTTGTCGTTGCGGGTGGTCAGTGTTTGAGTCATGTTCATTGCGCGTGACGAAGTGCAATTTACAAGCAAGTAAAGTTTTGTGGGCTTCATGAATAATGGCCCTGCACTTTAGTCTTATCTATCTATATAATAAGAGCATAGGCCGATTTTTTGTGATGGTAAACGCGAAAACTACCGCCAGACGGCCGAGACACTTGGTACCAACGGAAAGCCTACATGTACGTTTCGGACTAGGTTTTGGGTGCATGAAATTCTGGAAAATTCCTCCGCAAAGTGCAGTTATAAGCGATTTTATGTTCGTTGCTATAGGCCGATTTTTGTGACTGGTTAACGTGAGAACTACCACCAGAAGGCCGAGACACTTGGTACCAATGGGAAGCCTACGTTTCGGACTAGGTTTTGGGTGCATGAAATTCTGGAAAATTCCTCCACAAAGTGCAGTTATAAGTGATTTTATGTTCATTGCCATAGTGATTGCCGCTGGCCTGTGACGTCATTCCATCTATCGTGACGTCAACAATGTGCACGCGTTCAGATGGATGACGTGACTTTCATCTGCGAAAGTTCGTTGCCGTGGAGATAAAGGACCCATCATGTGACGGGTACTTAGCTAGTCTTTACCGGTAATAAATGCCGAGATACAACGTCCAATATTGTTGCACAATATGGGGTCCAAAATAGGGGCATGTGCTTCTGGCATGATGGGTAGAAGAAAGATTGGCAATAATATTGCCCATTTTGATCCTCGCATTGTGCAATAATATTGCACATGTATGGGCTCTGCTTAACAACTCGTTATGTGTTACTCCAGCCACGCCATGGAAAGTCTTGCCAATCAACACCAAGTTGAACTCCAACAGATACGAGATCAGCTTGAGCGAGACACCGGACAACACGTGGCCGAGCTGGAGGACAAAATCCGTGCGCAGGATAAAGAATGCACCAATCAGAAAGCAGCATTGGACAAAGCTAATCTCAGGCTACAAGAGTTAGAACAATCAAATAAAGAGTTGTTGGATACGATCGAGTCGCAGGTCGCCCAGGATAAACAAGATGAGGTTGAGGTAATAAGATTAAAAGTTAAAGCGGATTGTTCGCGTCTGTCCAAAGTGAACCAAAAATAATAAAACAACGCATTTTATTTGTAACAACAACTGGTAAATGCATGAATTTCGCAAATTTTCGACCCCGGATCAGGCACTTTCTAGTAGAGATCGAGGAAGTGAATCCTGCATCCTCACTTCTGGGATCTCTACTAGAAAGTGCCTGAGGAAGACCCCGGTTGGGGTAAAAAATTTGCGAAATTCGGAGACGACTTTATGTTTACTAATATACAGAGAAGAAATGCATGCGAAAATGTCATCCATAATAATGACGTGAGACCTACATTACATCTGTGATGTCAAATTTGTGATGTTCTAGGACACTGCTAAGCGGTGGTGGCCCAAAATAGCAGTAAAATCTCCACTAGGACTGTAAATTTGGCTGACTCCAATTCTATTGGGCTAATATTTTGGTGAGAATGTGAGAATAGCTCGCCCTGTCCCTGAAAACGTTATGATTCTGTCTTCAGGAGTGCTACAAGAATATTCTGTCGGTCCGCAATGACAGGATTGAGGAACTTGAGCGAGACTTGGACGAGATGAAGAATAAAGTCAAAGATCTTGAAGTGGAGAAGGTGGAGACGTTGAAAAACCTGCAGACGCGAGTCTCCGCCTTACAGAATGATATGCCAGGTGGAGCTGGGGTGAAGATGGATGTTGGAATGCAGACGGTAGAGTCTTGGCCGCGTGACGCCGGCGAGGGTGGCATGGATGTGACGGATGGTGGTGATTTGAGTAACACTCACAATAAGGTATGATCTCGATGGGCCTTGTCGTCAGATTTCTCAGATACTCTTAATACCGCACATCGGCGCGGCTCAGAATACACTGATACGAACAACTCCAGAATTTTGCGTTTTGTGCAGGGTCACACTGAACAGGGTCATTTTGTGGTTACTCCTCAAAAACAGTACAGCCAGCTCAAAGTTAGGGTAGGCAGGTCTCAGAAGACATTTGTGACCCATCACCGCAAAAACAGTACTAAGTCGCTCTGAAGTTGGCAGGTTGAGACCAACGTCGTTTTGTCGATTTCAGTACAGTAGGTCTAGGCTTGTCTGTCTTTTGTAAAATCTGAGTGACTACATTTCTTCCTTCCTTCTTCCTCCTCGAGTTATTTTGGTTCATCCTGATTCATATCTTGTGCGACTTAAGACGGGTTTTGCTGTGACGGGTCAAATTTTTCATAAAGAGCTAAAATATAGCACGTTTCTTGTAATGATTTTCCAAGTCAGTTGCCTGTTAGGAGAAATGTTTGGAACATGTCACTTGCACATCCTTAGATTCAGAACTTGGTGTGGCTGGGAACTCTGTTTATTTGTATCTTTAGGAGGCATTTGATGAACATCAGAGGAGAGTGGAAGAGCTGGAAGTCGTCCTCGACCATCTGACGTCAGAATTGTCACAGAAAGACAACCTCCTACACAATCTGCAGGATGTGATGAAAGACAATGAAAAGACCATCAAGGTAAAAAGACATAGAAAGACATAGCTTCCCACCAGACTCGAACCCATGAACCCTCGCATCAGGCATCAACCGCCAGCACTCAGGGGTAGCACGCCTTAACCACTAGGCCAAATCCCCATCTTCGAAAAAAGATGGTTCAATGATCCATACTAAACGAGGCATCCCCAAGCGCCCTGCAATTAATCCAATATTTCTGCAAGCGGTATGTAAATGAGTTGCTCAATGCATTCCCCTGAATGGTTTGAGGGGAAATTTAGGCAGTGATGTGGTGCACTTCTTCGGGATTGCTGTACAGTCTCAAGAAGAGTCTAGATAGCCAAGTGGTTATCATATTTGCTTAGCAAGCAGCCTGGATTTGAATCCAGCCCAGGCCATATAGGATTAATCATCCCTGGCTTTTCTTGTCCATCGCATGAGGCAGTAAGCCGTGGTGGCTTGTACCTTGTTTCTTCACAAGGACAAATAAAAGATTCCATTCAAGTGAGGAACATGAGTAGCTTGAGATGGCCTCTTCTGCACTTACCAGGGCCAATAATGCCGTGGCTTTGATGGAAAGATTTAAATACCGTACAATACTGTTGTACGGTGGAAAAAGGTTCTAGCGGTTGGATTTGTGTTGTAGGATCTCCAAAATCAAGCAAGCCAAGCTGAGAAGGAGGTCACTGAGCAGAAGAAAAATGGCACCAAGAAGGACAAGGCAATCCAGGGCCTGACCCTCGCGCTGCACGAAAAGGCGAACGAGGTATGTAATAGGAGCTGTCACTCAGTTGTCCAATAGGTGTCACTACGGCCCAATTCAATGCCTCTAGCAGACCCATTCATGGTTGAGTCAATGATCACCAATCAGGAGAATTTTCTATTGTATTGGTTTGTTAGAACTTTGCTGCCCCCGTTTGGCGATATGAAAGCGCGGCTGACAGCTGCTATTAACAGGTTTGCTGCCATGGCTACAATATCATTTTATCCACCATTGCCATGACCCCCAGGCCTATTTCAAGTTATTTCATATTGCCAACTACGAGTCATAGCTGTACGCCCTCTAGCGTGTTCCCATACATCTGGTCAATCCCCACTGCCAGTATGATCATTGGAAGGCTCTTTGTCATTGCCAAACTTGTCAATATTAACAGAAAATGCTTTAGCCCTACTCTGAGTATACTCTTAGCTGGCAATGGGGAGGAGATCAGCGACTACGAGTATAAGCGTAGTCGGCAGTCAACGTGTCAAGGAATTACGACCGAGTATGAGGTCATTGGTTGTGTAATCAAAAGAATCGTTGCGTGTACGGAAAATGAGTCCACCTCATCATGAAGCTCCTTATCTATATTATCTCGTATTGATGTAGATTCAGCAGCTGTGTGAGAAGATTGAAGAACTCGAGGGCAATCTAACGCAAGCCAAGGCCGACCTCCACCGACATCACATGTCAAAATATCAGGACGAGGAACAGGTGCATCGGAAACTTAACGACCAGGAGAGTCAACTCGCTGAGCTGGAAGCTCAGATAAGAAAGAAACAACTGGAGAAAGAGGTAGGACTCCCTTCTGGGTCTGTCGCCAGTCATCCTTTCAAAACAGGGTCATTCAGACACATCTCCTACGGACCCTGTCACATTCCGTGCATTTTCGGCGGGGAACCACCGACAGATTTTCTGTCGTCAAATTCGGCCGGCCAATCAGAAGCTAGCTTATAATGTGCGGCTTAGCACTGGTTTTGTAGCGGAGGGTCACATGTGACCCGTCACCACAAAAGTCGCTCTGAGGTTGGCAAGGTGAAACCAGACATTTGTCAATTTCAGAAGACCTTGGCCTGTTGTCTGACTTGTGAAACCTGAGTGATTCTGTTTCTTCCTTTTTATCCTGGTGGTTATTTTGATTGACTCTGGTTCATATTCTGAGCAACATAAGACACATTTTGTGGTGATGGGTCACATATTTTAGAGTCAAATAACTTTTTGTGACGCTACATAGTCTGACATCCTTTTTTTGTTGACAGAAATTTGAAAAAGCGATTGGAAGGAAGGATGGAGAACTAAATGAATTAAAGGAGAATGTTAGTAAATTAGAGGAGGCCCTGCAGCACAGTGAGGAAACGCTACAGGTAGGCATGGCCCGGTGGAGTTTGACAGGATATTGAGTGGATTCTATGGGGAATGGCATCAAATATGATACTATTGGCTTCAGGAAGAATTTCTGGCATTGCAGTGTTTAAAGAAACTTTAACGGTATTGGATCACAAATGCGTTATTTGACTGCCGACGTAGAGGGAGCCACCTAGTGGCAGTAAAACAAACTTAAAAAATACATTACAAAATGTAAGCAGTAAATCTCGCCAACTCGCCGACAACGTAGTTAGTCCCTAGGTTGGAGAGTGGTGTGGTGGCGCCGGCTGTCGAGAAAAAGTGGCAATACTGTGCTCCTTTAAACTCAAGAAGCTTAAAATGTTTATTGTTTGTTGTGTAGGCTGGAGTGCCGATTCCATATCCGTCTCCGCCGCTTTGCCCTTCCTCTTACCTCTGCCAGCCCAGAGAAAGCAAGCCTCTTGTTGAGTGACTGCCACACCATCTGAAGGCAATCGGCCCAACTAACTTAAGACTGTTTGCAGCAGACTTCTGTACAACCCTAATTGTTCGTGTGCCATTTGTTTTCGCCACTTTCGTGTATGGCCTGTCATTCGCGTAATTAAAAGGATACTAACTTTATTCAACTTCTACATGTAATAACAGTTCCTGTTTCATGAAAGAAATGTAAACCAGCCACCTGCAGGGAACATTTGACTAGGGTCTAAATAAAACAAAAACGATTCATCAACCAAGCTCTCTGTGGGACAGTAGGTCAAACAGGAAATTATTACCAGGGCACTTAGTAACTGGGAAGACCAAAGCTGGTATTTTCTAGGAAGCAGTTGCGTTGATCATCCAGTAGTGAAGTTAATGGATGCTAAAAATACCGGTCCTACAGTAACACAGAATCGATGTAGATTTTTGTGGCAGTGGTTGTTGACAATTTTTTTGCTGTGATTGTTACAGGAGTTAAGTCACAAGCTCCAAGATGAGAAGCAAACAAGTAAACGCCGGGTGGAGGAGTTAGAGGGTCAGTACCAAGGGGTCGTCGAGGACAGCCAGAGACAGCTACAGAGTAAAGATAAACTGGTCCAGCAGCTAACGAAGAGTCTGAGAGAGAAAGACCAACAGTTACAGCAGTATATGGACATGGTACAGGAGGCATCTAATAAGGTAGGGCAGCTCGTATACAGGGTGAAGCAAAGTTGTTGAAGAGATTAGCCCAATTTATTAGGATGTTTACAAGTGATATTTCAAGTTGGCGTCTTAATGTCAAATTTTAAATGCCTCAAATATCCTTCTTTGGCAAAATTCCCAAGTTACACCCTCCCAGCTAGTCATCAGTTGAATAGACGATATCACTCCAAAAGAGTGCAGCACCTGACAGGGCAGCGTCATGACGTCCTGCACGTCATTTCTGAACACCATGAGATGACTCCGAAAAAAATCCAGTTGTTTCAGTGATCATGAAGTCAGGAAACAATTTGATTTTTTTCGTCTCGCGTCAAGACATCATGAAATGATGTGGGGACATCATGAAGCTGCCCTGTCAGGTGCTGCACTGTTTTGGAGTGAGAACGAGGCTAATTCGTTTTCCAATGAAATTCTTGATCCCAATAACCAAGGCATTTTAGATTAGAACGTACGTGACCCTCACAACAAAACCCATATTAAGTCGCACAAGATATGAACCAGGATGAACCAAAATAACTCCAGGAGATAAAGGAAGAAATGTAATCACTCAGATTTTGCAAAAGACAGAAACTAAACCTAGGGCTACTGTACTGAAATTGACAAAACGTTAGTCTCTACCTGCCAACTTCAGAGCGACTTAGCACTGGTTTTGTCGTGACGGGTCACATTTTACATCTGGTGTATCCAACATAGAGCACAAAAAACAACACATAAACTGACATTAGTAAACATAAAGTCATCTCCGAATTATGCAAATTTGCGACCCCAACTGGGTCTTCCTCAGGCATTTTTTAGTAGAGATCCCAGAAGTGAAAGGATCTCTACTCTTCTGGTGATCTCTACTAGAAACTGCCCGAGGAAGACCCCGATTGGGGTCGAAAATTTGCATAATTCAGAGACGACTTTAGTTTACATCTGTTGTACAGATATCTCCCTTATTTTTAGTCCCTTTTCTATAACACACACACACATCTAACTTTTTCTAACTTTCTCCTAGCCTTACACAGAGAACAAGGACTTAATCATCAGTAACCTCAGGGAGAGGCTGAAGGAACGAGAACAGGCACTCGAGGTAGAGTAGATTATCAGACCTAACTTTCTCTGTTTCATTCTTGTTTGGGCCTACACTACTCTTCTAAACTTGCATGAGCAGTGACCTACACGCACGCGCGCACGCACGCACGCACGCACGCACACACACGCACGCACACACACACACACACACACACACACACACACACGCACACACAGTAATTTCACGCCCTCACCTCTTGGAATAAGTACCAATCAGTCAGTTTTCTCAGCTCCCGTTCTTCATCAGTGACTAGTGGCCAGTTCTGGAACTTGTTCTTGGAGGTGCCCTGTTGCCAGGCAACTTCTCTTGAGCGCGAAAGTAATGGGCAATTCAGTTTGTGTCAGAAGTCGCTCAGAATTCATTTGACAATAGGAGCTGTCAGTGAGTTGACCAATAGGTGTCACTACAACCCAATTCAATGCATATAGCGGACCCATTCATTCTTGATCGAGCACCAATCACGTGGATTTTCCTGTGTATTGGTCCGCTAGAACTTTGCTGCCATCTTTTGGCAATACGCACGGCTGACTGCTCCTATTGGAAGTTCAGGCGCGTATCCAGAGGGGGCGCCTCCTCGGACATGTGCCTCACCTTTTGGCCAACAAATCTGTAAAATCGATCATGAAATTCTGGAATTTGGCGCAGGTTTCGATGTTCGTAGCACAGGGCACCCCCTCTTTTCCCAAATCATGGATCCGCCCCGGAAGTTGAAAAATAAAAAACTGCAATTTGGGTGATTGATAATCAATATTCTTTCAATCCTTGATTTGTGTTTGATATAAAGCGTATTGATTTCTCCCAGAATGCAATGGAAGAGAAATTCAAGATGGCGGAAGAAAGGGACGGCGAGATGCGGCAGAAGAAGATGGCGATCAGAGAAAAAGATCACGATCTGGAGCGTGCGAATCAAGCTCTCCTCACGGCGGAGGAAACAATTGATGTAAGTTGTAGTCATACGCTGACTTCTCAAAGATGATTGTCGGTTTACTTTCAAACGAGAAATTGTACACCAGAGTCTCACGCCAGCAGTGGGTATCAACCCTGGGACCTACTGACTGCTAGGGAGAGACCTGAGTGACTACACCATGGTGGCTCACATATTCCAGATATTTCGACTGGTGAAACTGACTCTCATCATCTGTAAGTTTCAAAAATGATGAAAAACGTTACGTCCGTCGCATGGGACAGTAAGCCGTGGTGCTTTATACATTGTGCCTTTGCAAGGGCAAGTAAAAGACATCATCCAATATGAGTAGTTTGTGATGGCCACTTCCATACTTACCAGGGCCAATAATGCTTTGGCTTCAGCCCCGATGGAAAAATTTAATACAAATACTCAACAGGGGGTAATTTGTGACCTGTCAACACAAAACCAGTGCTACATGTACATGTAAGTGGCTCTGAATTGGCAGGTTGAGAATCTAAGTGATTACATTTCTTCCTTTATTTCCTGGAGTTTTTTTGGTTCACCCTGGTTCGTATCTTGTGTGACTTAAGACGGGTTTTGCTGTGACGGGTCACATTTAAAGAATAAGGGAAACAGTGATCACTGTATACATTAATGTTCGTGTCAATGTTGGTGATTTCAGACTCTGGAGCGAGAAACGAAAGAGAAAGATCAAACTATGAGACAGCTGACAAACGCTCTGAGGGCAAGACAAAAAGCGATCGAGGTAAGACTCTCCTGTCGACAGTCCACGGGATGGGCATCTTCAATCTATCAGATATTCCTCACGTCCTTTGGTACTGAACGAAAAATATTTGGAGAAAAGTTGTTCCTCAGGGTTCGTACAGGTCCTTGAAAACCTTGAAAAGTACTTGAAAAAAAAGTGACCTTGAAAAGCTATGGAAAAGTACTTAAAAATGGAATAGCTGTAAAAATTCCTGGAAAAGTCCTTGGAAAATAAAAAGACATGCACCTTTGACATGCATGTTTGAGGTTTCGTTTTCTTGTGGCCTGTTTTCCGCTAGAGTTGTTCTATTTTTATATGAAAATTTGTGTATTTCTCCCTTGCTTTTCTAGAATAAAGTCCTTGAAAAATCTCCAAATCATCCTTGAAAAGTCCTTGAAAAAAATAGGGCCCAGGTGTACTAACCATGGTTCCTATCAACCATCTGAAGAATGTTTCTTCAAATTCTTTCCAGTTTATTCTCTCCAATTTATTTCCAAGCCTTTCGAATAGGTAAGATAGCAGATACTGTCTGCTCAAACGTGTGGGGCAGATGAGTTTATAGAGATTTATTGTTTATTTATTGCAGGAGGCCCAAGAGAACTACAGCCGGGGTATCGAGGAGAAGGAGGGAATCATTGGAAAACTACAAAAATCTTTGGCAAATAAAGATAAATATGTTGAGGAGTTGATCAACCAGCAGAGTCCTGGCGGAAGTGACGTCGTCATCGAACAACTACGACAACAGATCACAGAAAAAGATCGTCTGCTAGAAGTGAGCACTTTCATTTCAATTGTTGCATTGAGTAAAGTACCGTTAGCTGTACTTTGGTCTTTGTTGGCTCTTTGGACAATTTTGGGTGATTTGTAATGTAATGTAGGGGGAAACCAGAGCCCTCGGAGAAAACCTATGCTGTCAAAGTGAGTCACTTCAATGTTTCTGCCAGGAATTTTTTAATGGCAGGATAAAGAGAACATTTCACAGAATTCTTGGTCAAAAACGCAAATTTTTAAGGGGGGGGGCTATCCCCCTGTCCCCCCTCTGGCAGAAACACTGGCCCTCCCCAGCACGTGAGTACTGGGTCTGAACAGGAAGGAATTGAACCCGGTACTTTAAGAGGTGACAGGTGCTGGATGTTTTCACTTCACCAATCCGACAGCCCAACTGTTGCAACTTTTTGGGACGAGGATCATAATGTGGAAATTCTCATGTACTTTTGTTTTGTAACTGAACTAAAAGTTTTGTTTTTAACCTCCAGGAGATGATGACCGAACGCAGCAAGGCGGCCGTAGCCAGCGAAAAAGCAGCCAATGAACTTTTAGGAAAACTCCGGGACAAAGATGATGAAATCAAGGTATGTAATGATCTTCGACCTGAGGCCTGTGGTTCAAATCAACACACTGTATGTTTCTGGCTATAAGGCACGACCTGTTTTTGCAAAAAAAAGTCTAAAATTGGGAGGGTCTTGTATATGGATATCGTCAAAGATTTTTTGTGAAATTAGGGGGTGCGCCTTATACCCCAGTGCGCTCTATAGCCTGAAAATTATGGTATACTGATAACCGTATTCAGACCATGCCTTTCCTACCTGCCAGGCTTAACAAGCCTCTGCTTTCTATCTGCAGGAGTTGAATGAAGATTATAACCGCCAAGTCGCCCAGTTGAACAAAGAACTTCAGCGCCTACATAGTGATATGCATAAGAAAGATTATGAAATTCAACTGCTGACGAACCGAGCGACGTGGGCTGAGGACCAGCAACAGGCCATGATGGATAAGATGAGGGCTGCCCTTGGCGAGAAGGATAAAACTATTGAGGTAAGAATAGGCCCATTTTCACTGAAGTGATTTCCTGCTTAGGAGGCTTGATTTTCAGAAGTTCTTTGGCGCAGTAGAGGTTCTTCACGTGATGTCACGTTTCCATGATGCCACGATGCCACCATATAGATGATTCTCAAATTCGCAGATGTGCACACTTCCGCCGAAATCTCAACCAGAACCTCGATCTGAAACCGGCTGACGTGACGCCATCCATGATTCGGCAATAATCGAGTCTGATGCAACATCTTCGACGTCACTGTCGTAGGGTTATCTGTGTTATGTCATTCAGTTTCAGACCGAGGTTATGTTGAGATTTCGGCGGAAGTGCGAAGATCTTTGTCGTTTACGTCAATTTGAGGACGGTCTATTGGCCGTCAAAATGTCAGGCCATGTCACGTCATGAACACAGCATCAATTAGGACACTCCCAATTCTGCGGGTTTGCGAAACAAGGAATAAAAAAGTCTGGCCTAAATTCTGATGTATTCTCATTCCTGGCCACCATTTGTAGGTTTGAAGACGTTTGTGGAGTGAGACTTTTTTGATGACAAATTCCTTCCATTTCAGGCGTTAGTAGAGAGTGGTCGTGAAAAAGACAAGATGTTCCGTCAAATGCAGGAATCCTTCGCAGCTCAGCAACCAGTTTCTGCGAGTAGAACAGCCGAGTTACAGAATCTCCGCGATGAGGTGGATCGGCTCCAGAATGAACTCCTCTCCAAGGAAGGTAATTATTTTTTCTTGTCTAAACATTGATCGCTGCAGTCACAACTTTTAGAATGCACATCTGTTGTGTGTCATATCCTGGAGACAGGGCTGCACATTTTCTGTGCCTTGTCCTGGAATCAGGAACACAGTTTCTGTGCCTTGTACTGGAATGAGGAACACAGTTCCTGTGCCTTGTCCTGGAATCAGGAACACACTTTCTGTGCCTTGTGCTGGAATCTGGAACACAGTTTCTGTGCCTTGTCCTGGAATCAGGAGCACAGTTTCTGTGCCTTGTACTGGAATCAGGAACACAGTTTCTGTGCCTTGTCCTGGAATGGTAACACCTCCTTGGCATCTTCTTCTGGAGATTATGGGAACTGTGTCCTGGAAACAGGAGCACATTCCCTGTCATCTCTGTCTGGGCATCATACATTCCACTAAATTTGCCAAAATAGTCTCACCCTCAATGAGTTAAAAGGTAATGGAGCATTAATCAATGACACGAACCCTGATCCCATCAAGCCCCACATTATAACTATTATCACATAAACACCAATCTTCTCTTAACTTCCTTTCAAAGGAGATTATAAGATTTTTCCAATAAGGGTATAATTCCTTGGCCAGGTCAGTTAAAGCTCTTGTCTATTCAGAGACGTTTATTAGCGTCACTTAAGTCAATATTTTTGTGCTGAAGTAAAAATAAGCCTATTGAGAGTGGAGTTTATGAGGTTTATTTAATCTGGAGAACATCGATGGAATGCAGGCGATATGATTCTTATAGAGTTTCAATGGCTGGTATTCATAAAACTTAGCAAATGCTTTTTACTAAAGATTTGTACAGTGGTGTCCAATGTAAATTTACTACAAAATTTAAGTAAAAGCATTTGCTAACTTTTATAAATATCAGCCTATGATTCTTTAGATGTGGTGGACGTCATCGCATTTGTATAATATAATCATCAAATTATCTTGTGATTTGAACACGAAATGAAGTAATGTGGTGTTCAGTATGTTGAATATTATTAGCAGTAGAGGAGCAATAAGAACTGATTCATAGCCACAGTTGGACGGAGTATATGTCGTGCGGTAGTTTCTGTACTTCTGTCTCATTTTGGCAAAAGTTTAGAATCCCCGATCGGAAGTGACGTTACTCCACGGCACACAATGGAAATCCTATTGTACAATGTGGCTTATTCCGTCAATCGATGACCTTTTTTTGGGCACTGATCGGGGATTCTAACTCATTCCCTCATTTTCTGTGTGAGGCCGTCCTGGCCTCTGTGTTGACCCATAGAGTGAGTATTCTCAAATGTTGTATCAGATTTCTATTTTCCACCACACAGGCCTACAACTTCTTCTTGGATAGACAAATATAAGTAAAGTCGTCTCCGATATTCGCAAATATTCGACCCCCAATGGGGTCTTCCTCAGGCACTTTCTGGTAGAGATCCCAGAAATGAATGTCCTTGGATAGAGGGACATTACTTGACTCCAGTGGTTACTGGCTAAATCTATTTATGACGTCATTGCCGCCTCTTACATTGTAGCACAATTTCCCTTGAAAACGACATTGTTCATAATTATGTAAACCTGCCGCATTCTGCTTCATGACATACATGTACTGTCATGAGATCCAGTTGGGGAGCCTTGATGGGACAGTAAGCCGTGGTGCCTTGTACCTTGTGTCCTTGCAAGGGCAAGTAAAAGACCCATCCAAGTGAGGAACACGAGTAGCATGAGATGTCCTTTCCCGTACTTACCAGGGCCAATAATGCCATGGCTTTGGCCCTATACAAAATCCAGGAGTGAGCAGTGAAGTCAGTGAATTCGAGGTCATAACCTCGATCTGGTTATCGTTCCAGGTCTGATATCCCGTCTCCGTGCCAACATGGATCGCGAACCGCAGCACCTCGTTAGCAAATCAGCGTACGAAGACTTGTTGTCAGAACTTGAGAAAAAGGACAAAAGCAGACGCGAGGCGGAGAGAGAGGCTTCGGACGCCAAGGATAAAGTGGTGAGTATGATCTTTCCTTTACCCTTCTCACACTCTAAAGCCGGCCATACATGATCAATATTATTGCACAATATGGGGCCCAAAATAGGGGCATGTGCTTCTGGCGTGATGGTTGGAAGAAAGATTGGCAATAATATCGCCCATTTTGGTCCTCATATTGTGCAATAATATTGAACGTGTATGGGCGGCTTAAAGACTGAGTTTGGGTGACCCTTGGCAGCAACAGCTGTGCCTAACACCAATGATGTTGCGTCTTCAATTCCCAGTCACCCCGTTAGCCAGCAGAAATAAGTGACCCGATCTAGCAAAAGTAGGTGCATGTCACAACTGAGGAAATATATCCAACATAGAGCATAAAAAAACAACACACAAAATGATAGTAAACATAAAGTCGTCTCCGAAGACCACGGTTGGGGTCGAAAATTTGCAAAATTCGGAGACGACTTTACATTTACTATCGCAACTGAGGAAAGGGGTAATGGCCTTTATAATACAACACAACAGCTGAAATGTACGTCTCTGCAGGTTGACAATAGTAGTGGATAGCAGTGATAATAGGGAGGTTTCGCAAGTGCCTGGTTAACCCTACGACGACGTTTATGTATTGTGTGGGTGTACCCAAACAATAGATAAACGTCGTCGTATGGCCTAACCGGGCGCTTGCGAAACCTCCCTATTAGTAAACTGATGATCACCTGCAACAAGCACCTACTTTTGCTGGAGCTGGTCACATATTTTCTTGTCCAGTCAGGAATTGAGGATGAGGCCTAATTCATATGAATTTTCATTTCAGGCCTCCTTAATGCAGCAGTTATTGTCTGCTAAAAACAAGGATCACGAGAATGAACAACTTAAAGCGGAGATAACAAACCTTCGTGAAAAGCTAGACCATCCAAGTACCCCCCAGAGATCTCAGACAACTGGCGGCAGTGACACACACATACATGTAAGTGCAGTTTTGTGAACATTCAGGCCGAGTTGTAAGGTTTGTTATCTCGACGCAAGGGCCCAACGCGCCGCGTAGCGGTCAACAGCGAAGCTAGCCAAAGACTTTTCATGGGTCAGTCAATAGAATTGGACTCATAGATGAAATGCGTCTAATGTTCAGATGGAATATACCGGACGGTTGGTTCACGTTTTTAGTGGCTGTGAACGTAGATGGGTACATTATGTAGCGATATGCTGACAGATTTGCTGGGGACTTGCTCTGTGGATGTTGTAAAATGCGATTTTTGGAAGATTATTCTGATTTGTAACGTCATTTTTAATCAACATAAAAATATGTTGAGTAGCTGGGATATGTTTATAAACATTTATTGAGCAACCATTGCATGACGTGGCCGGCTGGCGCATCGGTAGAGCGTCCGGCTCTGAATCCGGGACGCCGGGTTCGAGACTTGCGATAGGAATTTTTTTCACGTGTCTGTTTCTCTGTTTATTTTTTTTGCTGAAAACGTTTAGTCGCAGGATGAATATCTCCCCAGCCCTTCCATTTCCCTACAAATCTGCATTTGCTAATAAATGCTTATAACCACAGATCCCTGTCAGCTGCCCTGCATTCAGAGAGACTTTTCACTAAAGTCTCTCTGAATGCAGGGCAGCTGACTACCATCCACATTCCCCTCCCAGTCACCAAAAATATCAACACCACAACTAACGTTCAAGACTACTGGGTAATCATGGGTTTGATTACAAGAAGTGCCAGTTCTATTGATGCAAAGGTGACTGTCTGCGGCTCCAGTTTCCTCCTACATTTATTTAGCAGATATTATTAACTGGTTAAAAACTCTTACATGTGACCTGTCACAGCGAAACCTGTCTTAAGTCGCACAAGACATAAACCAGGATGAACGAAAATAACTCCAGGAGATAAAGGAAGAAATGTAATCACTCAGATTTTACGAAAAAAATAAGCCTAGGCCTACTGAAATTGACAAAAAATTGGTCATAAACCTGCAAACTTCAGATCGACTTAGTACCGGTACTAGTTTTGTGGTGATGGGTCACAAATTACTGTAAAGCAGGAAAATTTCGTGAATTTCGCGAGAGTGTATGAGTCGCGAAAATTTCCTGTCGCGAATATAAATACACGCAATTGATAAATATGGTCCGTGAAAAAAACCTGAAAAAATGGCAGACACTCGCGAAAATATCCTGCCGCGAATATGTCTATAATTCTTGATTCGCAAAAATTTCCAGCCGCGATATTATCTTGCTTTACAGTAGATGCAAATTAGGTGAACTATGTTGGTATTCGTCAATCACTTTTCAACTCAGTATTGATATTTTTCCAATCTTTTTTCCCGTTACAAGATCAATCAACTGCTCCATGACCAGCTGAGGGAGAACCAGAACCTTCACGACGTCCTGAAGGCCGAGAAAGAGATGTATATCAACTTGAGCCAATCTGGGGACAAACCACAGACAAGGTATTCATGTACCCTCAAACTTAAACTTCAAAATTCAGAGGTCATTTTACCACCCTGTTCAAAAATGTAACTTGCAATGCATTTTCTGTTACAGCACCCTGTTTGAATTTCACTCCCACCCTGTTTGAAAATCCAGGGCCTTAAGCCCTGTTTCCACTAGACTGGTTTCCGCTGCGGTTTTGCAGCGCCGGGGCGGTTTTCACAGGCATTGGGACAATAAACGCGCCATGTATTGTTAAACCATCTAAGGATTATCCAAAACCCTGTGAAATTGCAAAACGCATTGCGGGAAACCGGTCTAGTGGAAAGGGATCGTCTCCAAAATACAAACGTTTGGAATTCGTTTAAACGAATTTCAAACGACTTTTCATAAACGAAATTGGAACGAAAAAATTCGTTTGAGAACTGCTTGAAAAACGTTTGACATGGCCCGCATTTTCGTTGCAATTTCGTTTGATCCCTAACGAAATATTCGTTTGATATTCTTCAGAGAAACGTTTTAGAATTTTGTCGAGCGAGACAAACGTTCCAATGTGTTTCAAACGAACAACGTTTTCTTCCAAGCACAAGAAACGTTTGCATTTCGTTTGACATGAAAACACTCTGATCGGCGCTAAAAACGTTTGGATTTCATTTGGTGCATGAAACGTTTCATTTTCGTTGGGAACAAAAACTTTTGCATTTCGTTGCGGAATTCGTTTGGTACTTTCCGTTCGGTTTTCGTTTGGGGAGAATTCGTTTCAAAACCATTTGGAAAATCGTTGGAAAATCACTTCAGTTTCGTTGGAGTATAAAAATTTCAAACGATTTTCAAACGATATTTACATACGTTTGAAACGCGTTTGAAACGAAAACAATATGGAGACGATCCCAAACAGGCCTTTAAAATCATAGGAAAATGCAGTCATCCCACCGTGTTTGGAAAAATTACTGGCCAGAACACTGCTGACTTTGAGAAATAACTTCTTTATGTCAGTTATTCTGATGCACCCTGTAGACCTCTATGTTTCCATGTGTTACAGCAGCCATTACCATGAGATCCGTGTCCAGCTGGATCAGATTGAAGCTCTCCGCCAACAGCTGCAAGAGAGCATCGAGAGTAATCATCATTTGCGAGAACAGCTGGAGAGGCAACTCAAGGTGTCCTCGGCGTCACCCAAGATGAAGAGCTCTGGTGAGGGATGAGAAAACTAATAAATGCTTAAAGTGGTCCTAAACCGCCAAGCAAAAGTTGGCACCCGATCATTTTCACCGCCCACGAAAATGGAACTTCCGATTTCCGCTCCTGGCTTCTGAGCATGCGCAGTACGCTACCTTCGCTGAGTTTGTCAACGCTGAGATGGTCGTGCAAACCGCAGCAGACAGGATGCCGAAGCGAGAAGTGAAAGAAGGGAAAGGGTGGCCTAAAAAGGTAGCAAATGCCGACCAGCGGCTGTGGATTGTCCAGAAACATTATCGAAGTGGCTCATAATAAAGAAAGAACTCAGTTTTAAGACGATGAGGAGGTTGTTTGTGTGTATGGCATCATTAACGTAATGCCGGACTTCTGCGGAACTCGCCGCCGTGCCGGTGTAACGTCAGTGAATTCTGTGGTTTCTTTTGAGAAAACACCAACTTGCCTGGCATACATGCATGTACCGGCCGACACCGTCATCAATGGTGTCACTCGTGTCGGATTGAACACTCTTAGGCGTGAATATATCCGCTAAAACTCCCCGGAATCGAGGAGAAATCTCGACTCGGTGATCGGGTTGCATCCATGTTGCTTTGACAATCAGCTGTCACACAGCTGTCAATTATCAGAACTTGCCCAATC
This sequence comes from Notospermus geniculatus, assembly GCA_002633025.1. Classification (NCBI taxonomy): domain Eukaryota; kingdom Metazoa; phylum Nemertea; class Pilidiophora; order Heteronemertea; family Lineidae; genus Notospermus; species Notospermus geniculatus. Next base: position 24,159 of record NMRB01003440.1, on the reverse strand, counting down.
AGTGATCGCGTAGTAAATTCCATAGTAATCACGTGACGTGATGATTGACAGGCGTTCATTCATCCTGGCGTAGCGCGGGAAAATGAAAACGAGGCTGTCTCGCTCGCCCCGGCGGTTTAGGACCACTTTAAACCCTTTCTCTGCCGAGTTTCCCAGATCCTTGTACGCCCCACTGCCGTGTGTCCCGTTCCCCGTTCTCAGGGAATCCCCTAATTTCGATTGGGGTGCCATCTGTGAACAGCCAAACTAACTTCAAATTTTTCTAAATTTTTCTGTCTTAAAAAAATTGCCAAAAAAGTATTTGACACATAGGGTTCCAGACGTGATATAATGTCCTATGCACTGTGATGCGCCATTTCCTTGCAAGGCGTACTATTACGCCTTACGCAAGCTGAGATCCTCGGGTGTTTTCGGTGGTTCCCCGGATTTCGTAATGACGTAATAATATGCCGTACCCAGTTAAGGGGTTAAAGGAAAAAATACAAACTCGGCTCCAGAATGTGGTTTGTGTCTTTCCTGCTCCACGGTTCTAATGGTTTGCGTTGTTTTCTTTCAGCTCCTGTTGACAGCGTTGAAGATCTTGCAGCAGAGGTGACGACACTTCGTAATCAGCTAGAGGAGGCGCGACGCTGGAATACATCCTTACAGTCACGTCTCGACCAGCAGCAGATGCGTGGTGGTGGCGTCGGTGCCGCCGCGGCCGACATCGGTTTGCCCGACTCTAAGAATACCACCGCATACGCATCCATGGTATTTGAACCGGAGAAACCCACTGAGATATCGTTTAATAGTGACCAGGAACTCCTGAAGATGGCGCCAGCAGAGTTACGCCAGGAAATCGTTCAGTTGAGGGTGCAACTGCAGAATGCTCAAGAAATGTTAATGAGGGCCGTACCTGAAAATCAGGATGAGGCGAGCCGAAATAGGAGTTTCTCGGAACAATTGAGGGCGCTGGAGTCACAGCGGGCGATTAGCGATTCGCTCTCCGAGAAAACTTTGTCTCCGGGTAAACTCGACGATCAGTTGTTACAGTTGAAACACCAGTTGCAGTTCAGTCAGATCAGACTCCAGGAGAAGTGCGCGGAGTGTGAGGCGTTACGACGGGGTGACGGGTTCGGTGGTCCAGACGAGCTCGCGCTGAGGCTGGAGAATGAGACCCTCCGTGATAAGTTGGGATTGGGGCCGGGGGACGTGAATTTGGATGATGTCCCATGCGTGAAGGATTTAGAAAACACAGTCTTACAGTTGGAATCCAAGCTGAAAGAAGCAGAACAGCAAAATAAACGAAATGCAGGGTATCCCGACACGTCTGCAAGTTTCAGTTCACGGTCGTTCGCGGATATGTCCCGGGAGATTGAAAGGTTGAAGGAAGAATTACAGAGGGTTAAGCAAGAGGCGAAGGCTAATGGTAAGCCCCCTAGTGGTGAACGCAAGAGTCAAATCCCCGTGCTACGTCGGAAGGGTTCTGCCGATAGTCAGGATAAGGGTGATGAGGGAGTTTATGCGAACGAGAAAGACGGTGCGGCCGACATGTCCAAGGAGGACGTACAGGATCTCTGCCGACAGAAACAAGCGTTGGAAGCAAGAATTCTCTCAACAGAAAGTACGGTGCGTGCGCAGTCACGGAAGTTAAAGGCATATCGCGGGATGTTGGAAGATGCTGGTCTCCTGTCCCGCACGCCGTCCCGGAGTCAAAGTCTGACGAGCTTGACAAGTGACAGTGAGGAGAGGCCAAGTAGGTCAAGGTCAGGATCACTTGAGAATGTTTTTAGTGGTTCGTCACGGGGCGGGTCACCTGTTCCGCAGGGTATCAGCGGACTGAGTTTGGACGTATTCGAACATTTTGGGGACAGCGACGATGTTTCAGTCCTTCAGGAGCAGATAAAGACGCTGAAAGATCAAATTGAGCGCTATCTGAAAATCATCAAAAGTTTGAAGGAGAGGTTAAAAAGTCGAGAAATGCCAAGAGCAGTGACTCCACCTCCTGGTGCCATGGGGGTGCATGGCGGTCCCGGTGCCATGGCTAACTATCCGCAGACACCTGGTGGTGCCGGTGCCATGGCTGGCTATCCGCAGACACCCGTTGGTGCCGGTGTCATGGCGAACTATCCTCAGACACCTGGTATCAGTCATTTCTTGGCTATGAATCAAGACGCATTTACCCAGCTGCAGATGGAGGTGGAATCATTAAAAGAACAGCTCCTTGCAAAGGATGAACACAATGCCTCATTGATGGAGCTATTGACATTTGTCTCACCGAATGTTTCGGTGAATCAGTCGGGGGTCCAACCGATGCGGACAGTCTCCATCGAAAACGAGTTACGGAAACTCGCCATGCAGCAGGATTCGGCGCAGAAATTCGAAAATGTGCTAAAGTCGAAGTTGACTGATGGACGGCACCACAGCGAGGATGTGTTGGCTCGTTTGACTGAGATACGGCAGCTGTTGTTGGAGATGTTACATCAGGGTGTCGACGGGGAGGTTGATTTGATTGACGTGACGCCATCAAGGGTTTCAGAGTTCAAACAGAGGTTAGGCGAGGCGGCCAACTTAACGACAGTCTTGGCCGTACTGCTGGATAGTTCAGAGGATGGGCGCGAGAAAAACACGCCATCGTCGCTGTCCCGTTTTGAGGAAGTCCTCAAAAAGTGCGGGAAATTGGAGACGGAGGTTCGACGTATTTCAGGCGAACGTGACGACCTGAAACATAAACTGATGGAAACAAACCAGGATCTGGTGCAGCAGTGTAAGAAACTCGTGGACGAAAATAACGAAGTGAAAAGAAAATTACTTCAAAATGATGGAAACTTGGCAAAACAGTGTAAAAAGTTGGTCGCAGAGAATGAAGAGGTTACACAACGTCTGCTGAAGACGGATAGTGAGTTACAAAGGAAATGTGCGAGTTTGGATACGAAAATTAAAATTCTGGAGCTGGAGAAAGAGACGCTTGAACGTCAGGTGAAGGAACAGAATGAAGCGATGGCCAAGAGTTCAGAGCAGTGTAAGAGTCTTTCGAAGAAGACAACGGAATTACAGCACAAGAACTCGGAACAAGCGTTGGAATTACTAAAGACGGCCGACCAAGTCAAGAAGGCGATGTCCGAACTTGATGAGGCTCGGCGCACCCTGGTGGAGAGTGAGGTCATGAAGAAGAAATTGTTTGATGAGAAGACGGAACTTGAAGACCGAGAGAGGTAGGACATTTTTATTTCACGTTTTTTTTCTTTCGTGTGTCGATTCTAACATCAGTCAGGGCGGGGGAGTGGAAACGTCAGCACCTGTCACCTCTGAGGTAGTGGGTTCGCACCCTGGTTGTGCCCATTCTTCGTGTGATAAAAAATGCGACACTCTTGAAAGCACAGGTTTTCTCCGGGTACTCCAGTCTCCTCCTGCAATAGACGATTCTCGAATTAGCAGATCTGTGCACTTCCGCCAAAATCGCCACCACAGCCTCGTCTGAAACCCGGTGACGTGAACTGTCCATGATTCAGCACAGTGGTTCACTCTGACACAACATCTTCGATGTCACTCTGTCATGGGGTTGTCTGCGTCACGTCATTCGGCTTCAGATCGAGGTTGTGGTTGAGATTTCGGCGGAAGTGCACAGATCTTTGTGTTTACGTCAATTTGACAATGGGCTATACATTAATAGGAGCTGTCAGTCTGTTGACCAATAGGTGTCACTACGGCCCAATTCAATGCCTAGCGGACCCATTCGTGGTTGATTGAGCACCAGTCAGGAGAATTTTGTTTTGTATTGGTCCGCTAGAAGTTTGCTGCCATCTTTTGGCAATAAGCGTGGCTGACTCTTCAGTCTTCTTATTCACCCAAAAAAAGCGAATAATGTCACATCAAATGTTCAATACTTCATTACGTGTGTAGAAATCAGCAGCTATACCTCTCTCAACCCCATTGTCTGATTACCTGAAATGAGCATTAATCACTTTAGCCATCAGAGCTGTCATCAGAGCTGTCAGCTTGTTATTATTTCCCCTCGTGTTGATGGATGTATTGAATTTTGCCTGATTGCATCAGGAAAATGTAAATAAATCAGGCCATGCTAACGGTATTGTGCTAATGATATGGACTAAAATAACGGTATAGTGCTATGCTAAGGCTTCCTGTACCGGTACATAGAAGTATATGGTATGTGAACACGCTGGTTAACAATGGCTTCACGGGGGCAAACCCTTTGTGAAGCCATTGTTAACCAGCACGATTGTATAGAGGTTTCCCACGTGACGTCACAGCTCCAAATATCTGCCATATTGGCCGTCAAATGACGCAACGTCTCAGCGTCAACACAGCGTTTTTGACGTGGTTTGTACGTTGTCGGCATTCATCGGACCTCTTCTACACCGTTCTACAGCAAGCCGTATGGACGATTCGCTTTGTTTTCAACACGGTTTTCACACCAGACCAACTACCTATGCTCAGAAACTGTGAGAGGTAAAGTGATTTGTTGAGTTGTATGCTCCCAGTGGTCTGTACGGGCCGATGAATGTTCGAACCGAGAACAAGATGGCAGCCTCCATGGCTTCATTTTGACGGCCAGTATGGCGGCCGTGTGACGTCAGTGGGAAACCTCTATACCGTATACCCCCTACTTCTATGTACAGGAAGCCTAATGGTATAGTGCTGTATTTTTACCTCCTTTCTGATGTGCAGTTGTACTGGAGGGCCCTGTATGAAACTGGAGTTAAAAGCATTCTCTAGATCTTTTTCATGACATCCAATGTCCAATTCAAGGAATAACAAGACAATAGCCCCGTTTAAACTGCCAAACATTTCGGTCCAGTTGAAGTGAACCGTACTCGGACTGGACCAGGTCCACTTCATTTGTACCGTTTAGACTGCACCGTGCATCGTACTTGAAACGTCGCTCTCCATTCAGTGGAGGTAAGAAACTCGTGCGGAATGCATGCCGAGTTTTCACTCGAGTGACGCAAGAACGAACTGCGCGCATGCTCAATACTGTCTCAGGGAAGTGGACTCGGTTCAGTTCGCCGTGCGACACGTTTACACTGCACATTTGGTCGGGGTACCGTACTCGGTCCGGACCGAGACCACCTCCTTCTGCGGGTCTCGGTACGGTTCACTTGTGGTCCGGACTGGGTACACTTGGCGGGTTTACACTGCCACTTTTTTTGCCGAACCGTACTCGCTCCTGACCGAGTTCACTTGATATTTGGCAGTGTAAACGCGGCTCATGACACACCCCTCAGTACAAGACGCTTTCGTAGCACAGCAGTGCTGGAGCATGGGGACCGCAACACCTGTTTTCATGTGAAGGCCACCCAATGGGTCACAATAAGGCTTCACAATGGGCAAATGACACACAGCTTATGTTAATACCCCGAGTACGTTACAAGTGTCCAAAAGTGGCAGGCTCCCTGCCACTCGATATGTGAATAGGTACCGTAGTGGGTACTTGTTGGCAAACTTTCACTTTAAAGCTGATCTATCAAGTATTTTAATAATAATGGAGTTAGAGTTATTAGGGCTTTTACATATGATGAGGTCACCCCACTGGTGCGTGAAATATCAACTGAATTGTGATCATTAAATTCATTAATATTCATTGTAATTTGATATTCAGAAGTAGATTCTTGGATTATAAAAAGGTGCATGTGGGTGTAGAATAGTTGTGTGTTGATGAAATGAAGTGTTAGGTGGTGTAGACGCACTGGAGTTTGGTAAATTCCCTCGCCAGCATGCTTCCCTTTGGGAACATGTCGAGGGGGTGTGATCAATGATTGACACAGCCACTACCCAGTCTATAATATCAATAACGTTCTATTGATACAGCCTCTGAACATTGGTTCATTGGTTCTCGGAATGGAAAGATCTCAAGTTGTGTAGGTGATAATAATCGGACAGGTATACAGGGACTTGACCGTGTCCAGGATGATTGATTGATATTAGTGTCATCATGTTTCACATCCAAGTTGATTGATTCTTCATTCATAATGGATCTCTTCAGTGATAGATTCTTGCGGATATGATATTTATTACTGATTTTAGCCTTTCATCGTGTGCAGCTGTACCGGTAATTTCTTGGCCCGATTTTTGCAGGCAGGTGTAGGATAGTCAGTTATTTGTGACCCGATCTGGCAAAAGTAGGCGCATGTCACACTCACAGGTGATCATCATTGGTCATCAGTTTACTCGACTATTATCACTGCTGTTTTCTGCTATTGTCAACCTGCTGAGATGTACATTTCAGCTGTTGTGTTGTAATTCCGTGAAGCCTTTCCTTGGTTGCCACTTGTGCCTACTTTTGCTAGATCTGGTCATATGTGTGGCGGTCTAGAAAAACCCGTCAGATGTCGCTGAATGATCAACAAGGGCTGTCAAGTTACCTGTGCATTGATCTGCTACTGTTATACCTGTTTTTCTCCCTTTACTATCTATCCATCTTGTGTATGCTTATTCTTTGTATTGTAATTCGTTTGGTTTCTTTATTCCGTCCTTTCTGTTTAGTTTGTAATATTTTCCCAGGGCTAATAATGCTCATGCTTCAGCTCTGGTACTTCTACCTTGTATTATATTTTTGGGCGTAATGAATTAACATATATACCTGTTTACGTAGTACATTTCAGCTATTGAAATGTGCGGGTTCACCAAGGCCATTAACACTTTCCTCAAATGCGACATCCGACGGGTTTTCCTAGACCGCCACACATATTTGGTGATCCATGCCTGGCCCTGGGTTATCCATGGCTAACCAGGTCAATTCCAAAGGATTGGTTTACTCCCCTTCGCCTGTTGTGCCCCTGCCATAAGCCTTTCGTGAGGTTCAGATCTGCTCGAGGTTCTCGTCACCACAGCCCCACCGCCTCCATCACTACCTTCCATTGTTTATTGTTGAACCTGTCCATATCACGTTGATTGATATTTCATCACGACATTTTAAATTACCGTGCCAATAATGCGTGGATATAGATCTTGTTTAAAAGCTTTTGCTACTTAGATGAACATTTTGACTTGTAGTAAATTGATTTTATGCCTAAATTAGATGTTTCTACTCAAACTTTTACGTCCATTATAAAAATGCGGATGCATTTTCGATGTAAAGTAGTGTTATTGATATGAGTCAGATTGAATGCTCGGGCTGTCATTGTGTTAAAGTGGTGTAGTGCACACATCACTTCCTCGAACTCCTGGGATTATGGGTTCAAAACTGCAGTGTTCTTGCCAGAAATTTTTCCAAACAGGGTGGGATGACTGTATTTTCCTATGATTTTAAGGCCGTGGATTTTCAAACAGGGTGGGAGTGAAATTCAAACAGGGTGGTGTAATAGAAAATGCATTGCAAGTTACATTTTTAAACAGGGTGGTAAAAATGTGAACAGGGTGGTAAATTGATCTCTGAATTTTGAACAGGGTCGTACCGCCCTGTAAAACTGGCCTGGTTAGAACACTGAAGAATAGCGAGAGGTGTCAGTAGAATATGGATTTATGAGCTGTGTTGACAGTATCAGGCAAATTGATATGCAGGAGGAAACCAGATTGGCTGGAGAAAATATGTATCATGGTACTGTTTCCTTATTTTTCAGTGTTTTGAAAGAAAAGCTCACTGAAGCAGACAAGAAGTTGACAGAAGCAGACGCCGTGAGGAAGGAGGTTGACAAGGCGAAGACAACCAATGAACAGTTGAAGAAAGATTTGCAGAAACGACTTGACGCGTACAACAAACTGAAGGAACATCTGAAGAAAAACAAGGACGCGGCAGACGAGACGAGGAAGGAGCTTCATAAGTATGTCATGTTTGGTCATAGAATTGTGTTACTCTAGTCTCTGGAGCTAAAGCGGGCCGCACACGAGTGCAATTTTGCCTCCAACTATGGAGATTTTTGCATCCTATGTACCAATGTCATCGTGTGCGGTGGCCGTGGAGAATGGATGCGTCTGCGATAAAACCGCAGGTCAACGGGTCAAATTATAAAGGAGTGAGTTGTATATGCGTCGCATTGTATTTGGGGCATCAACTGATGAAATTCAGCTGCGTCAGTTTGACTTAGGGGGTTCTTAGTCGTGCGTCTGATGATGGATTCGTGCGTATTTGACCCGGGAGCTCAGGTTACCAAAAACCCTGGTACAAGTGCAGAAATCGACTCTGTGTTGAACGAACTTGATGTGCATGTTTACATAAGTATAAGCTTAGTATATTGGTCTGCAACCGAGATGGGCTCCAGCTTCAAGCTTTCGTCAACTTCAATTTTCTCTTTTTGTTTCCAGATGCGCCAAACAGATCCAAGAGAAGGATGATCTAATCAGTAAACTCAAGAAGAAACTGCACAACATGCAGCAGAAGATACGGAGTCTGCCTGGCCAGGCTGGCATGAAGATCGTCTCCAGCTCAGAGGAGGAGGAGATTCAGAGTCGGCAGAGGTTGACGCTGAGGAAGGCAGATCGGGGCCGTAGCGGGAAGAGATCGGACGTCGAAAGACTTCAACTTGAAAGTGATTCGGACCCTGCGCCGCAGAATTTGAGTCGATATGATTTGGATAGTAATCTCTCTTCGTCCTTAGCATCCGTTACGGACCATTTCAGTATCGAAGGCGCCGACAGGGCGTCGCAGGAAGGGAAGAAGGATTTGGTTTTACGGTCGGACGATTCGTTCAGTACGGAGCGACTCCGTCATCGGACGGTTAGCGGACATAATGGAAATCATGTGCTCCTCAGCGATGGCATGGGCTACCTGTCCGAGGGGAGTACAACATCATCTCACCATCCCCACCACTCACCAGCTCATAAGCCGTATCTGACCTACGAAGCTGTTGACGGGCCGACCTCCGAACAGGAACCCGACCTTCATCTGTCTCTCCGAGAGTTTGAAGGTCATTTCAATGTCAGTACCACTGCCAAATCAGACCCAGAACAGAAAAAATCCCCACCGAGATTTAACAATTCTACTCACACTGAAACGGAAAGAACTGAGCTGAATTACTTGTCACAGAAATCAAATACTCTTCAAGTGTCTGCGGTACGTCGACACGTGTTCCCACCGTCCTCGGCCGACACGTACAGTTTGCAGTCTGAAGTGGATCGTCTTAAAGCAAAGCTTAAAGCTGCCGAGGCGTTGAATGAGACTTTAAAAGATGAGTTACAGTTGTACGATACGCTGAGTATTCGGACCGCTGCGGCGTTGAATTCGTCTAATAATGGTGATCCTGCCAATCGGGAGAATGGGCGAATTCTGGCCGATCATCTGGAGGAGATTCGGCTCCTCAGAGAGAGGCTGGAAGAGTCGATTAAGACGTACGATGCTCTACGGCAGCAGATGGAAGAGAGGCTATCGCAGATGGATGCGGAGGGTGAGTAACGAAGCCGTGATAGCCTAGTGGTTATCACCTTAGCTTAGTACCGATAAGTGGCAGGTGCCGGGTTCGAATTCAGCTTAGGCCATATGGGATTGATCATTCCTGGCGCTTCATGTCCGCTGCATGGGACAGTAAGTGTGGTGCTTCTACTGGTTATCATCTCAGCTTAGCAAGTGGCAGGTCCCGAGTTCAAATCCAGCCTCGTGACATATGTAACCTTCCACAGCAAAACCAGGCACATGTCGACATTAGCTTGGCTGGTTGAAACCAAAATATTTGTCAGTTTCAATATTGTCTGTATTATGAAATCTGAAACAATCTATTTCCTCCATTCTCTCCTGGTGTCATCTTTAGTTCATCGAGGCTCACCTTCTCACATATGGGGTTACCGGTATTCATGTCTGTCGCATGGGACAACAGTGTTCTCGCCAGGCCTCTCAATTAGGGCGCATGCGCCCCAATTGAATCTCAGAAGCAAGTTCGCGCCCTGTCTTAAATTGCCGCGCCACGTCTAAAAATGTCGCGCCCCGTTTAAATTTTCCGTCGCCCTGATTAAATTCACCTGTCCCACGCACAAACAAACCATCAAGAACAACAAAAACGGCTCCCAAATCAACCGTAATCGGCTTTTGTTTCACCCATCAAACATCGTCAGTGCCGCGTGGCTGGTGTAATTCGGCCGACTGTCTGATTGCAGCGAGGCCTACATCGTGTACTAGAAACATAAACACAGCGAGTGACTCATTGGCAGCCAGCCAGCGTGGTCGGTTGAGTGACAGACTAGTCGCCCTTGGCAACTGTCAATCAACATCATCAAGCAGCACCGCAGGTCCATGCCGTCGATGCGATCGCTGGTAGGCCAACTGACAACAAGTGACATTCAGTCAGGTTTCAGTGACAGGCTGGGTCATGTAGGTCAATGCATCGTTAAAAAATAACAGATCTTTTATCTAAGTTTATTTTTCCGGTGCAGATGCAATCATTGTCCTGTGCACCGGCGTCATCCATTCCAGCTCTGAAAACTCCACGTGGTAGGTCCGAACGTCTGACTCGTATTGCTACTTGTAGAATCTTCTGCAAATGAGCAACAGGAGGCAGTGTTCGGACTACACGTGGTATTTTGTAGAATGATCATCATGATGTTGTCAGTCAGTAAACCACGTCTGAATTTGATTTGATTGGAAAGGGGACTTTGCCAATATTACAAGAATTAAACTATCTTTATTTCACCAAGAACAGACCGTCATTTACTTGATTTTCGCCAGATTCGTTGAAACTACACTCCATACAGCACATTCATACACACTTCACATGCTTGATGCCAACCATGCCGCAAACCAAAGCACATGTCTGGAGATCGACGGGGATTCCCGCGGCGTGATGAGTTTCCCGCCGTTGCAGTGCGCAGTGGATGATTGCCCGAAAACGAGTGTTTTCCCGGTGTTTTAACGGGTTCTAGGTATTTATTCCAGCCTTCTTATGATAACTAGCACATACCAATATCACCTTTAGACGGGTAAATCGAGTAATGGTCTTAATTTGGCAGACAGATCGTCGGCTGGAAAGTTGGGCGGTCGGGCGGACATCGCGATCGTCAGTAACTCAGGTAAAAAAATGCCAATAAACTGCTTTCGTTGGAATGCCAAAATCCCCCTCAGATGCTTGGAAATCGCATCTCCTGGCATCTAGAATTCAAAATTTTCGGGGGGAGGGCCCCCAGACCCCCCGCCCGGGGCGCGCCTACGGCGCGCGGTGCCGACGAAGTCGGCACATGGTGCGCCCTGATTGATTAAAATCCTGGCGAGAACACTGGACAAGCCGTGGTGCCTTGTACCTTGTGCCTTTGCAAGGGCAAGTAAAAGACCCCATCCAAGTTAGGAATACGAGTAGCTTGAGATGGCCTCTTCTGTACTTACTAGGGCCAATAATGCTGTGGCTTCGGCCATGATGGAAAAATAAAATACCATACCATGCAATACTCAATGTAATAATGCCAAAATACATTACCATGCAATACTCGATGTACATTACCAAAATATGTTACCATGCAGAACTCGATGTAATGATGCCAAAATACGTTACCGTGCAATACTCAATGTAATAATGCCAAAATACATTACCATGCAATACTCGATGTACATTACCAAAATATGTTACCATGCAATACTCAATGTAATAATGCCAAAGCACGTTACCCTGCAATAATTGATGTAATATATACATGTAATGCCAAAATACGTTCAGTACTGAAGTGGTTAGAGAAATGCAAGTTACTTTTCTCTGTGTCATTTCAGGAGCTACAAATCTTGAACTGCTTCATAAAGATTACATCAACCTTCGTCATCAGTTTGATATCATGTGTCAGAACATCGAGGAGAAGGATGAACTCCTTCGTGAAAGTAAGGATCTCCTTGTCAGCCAGGATAACCTCATGCACGAGAAGGATACAGCGAATGAGGCGCTTAAACAGAAGCTGAAGGAGATGGAGACGGCGAGGGAGGTACAGACGGTCGGGATGAAGAATAAAGAGGAGGAGAATCAGAGGTGAGGCGTTGATGGATTTATGGGCGGTCAGTGTGGTGCAGTGGAAGTATCAGCATTGTCACCTCTTGGGATCTGGGTTCGATGTCCGTCAGACCCATTCATGTGATGAAGTATGACATAACCTACTGACATCATGGCCTACCATGTGTCTGTACTACCTCATACTTCGTACGCACAAACCCATGGAGAACTTCGCTGTGATTTGTGTTTCCCTCGAGTTGCCGTGCACCAATCAGGACACTTGTTAGCCAACCTCGCTCCCAGGTTGGCAACAAGCCAATTAAACCAACCAGTGTGTATTCTGTGGTTGGAAAGTAATAGGAACGAGGATGGTCACAAACTGTCCTGCCATTCTATCAGTTGCGATTTACCCACTACTCGCATGAACTATGCTGTTGAACAAAAATAACGAACTTTTCTAAAACAGAGAAGGTAGGCGTACAGAAAGACTGACGTGGTATTTAGAAACACCCAGATTTATTGCAAATGTTAACGATATGATGAAAAAAGGTTATTATAAATTTAACAGTCCACAAACAGGAACATCCGGTTGGAAACAGCTCACCACAGCGAAGTTCATCAAGGGTTTGTGTAGGTTGTGTCGTACTTTAGAGAGAACAATTTTCTTCCGCAGCAGGGGTTTTTCCAGCTCCAGTTTCCTCCTGCTGAACATAGTTTTATACTTTCATAGTTTTGGTTTTCCTCTTCAGACTAAAAGATGAGGTGACTAACCTGCAGGATCAGGTGAAAAGAAATAAACAACTCCTTCAGTCACAGGCTGCCCAGTTGAAAGACTTCACAGAGAAAGCCAAGGAGAGGAAATCGTCAGGTAGGAATCGACAAAATTCTCAGCTGTCATCCATATGACGTCCGGTTCTAAAGGACCATTCGCACTGCAACAGATTCTGCTGTGATTTGCGACGAGTGGTGCGGTTTTCACAGGGTTTTGGATAATCCTTCGATAGTTTAACAATACATGGTGTGTTGATTATCCCAATGCCTTTGAAAACCGCTCTGACGCCACAAACCGCAGCGGAAATCACTGTAGTGGAAACGAGGCTTTAGACAGGTGTAATAAAGCCAGCAATAGACAAATCCCAAATTGACGTAAACGAGAAAGATCTGCACACTTCCGCCGAAATCGCAAACACAACCTCGGTCTGAAACTGAACGACGTGACGCAGAGAACCCCATGACAGTGACTTCGACGACGTTGAGTCAGAGTTGACCATTGCTGAATCATTGGTTGCGTCACGTCAGCAGGTTTCAGGTTGAGGTTGTGTTTGCGATTTTGGCGGAAGTGCGCAGATCTGGGAATTTGGTATTTGGTATTTGTGCGTATTGCCAAAAGATGGCAGCAAAGTTCTAGCGGACCAATACACAGGAAAATCCACGTGATTGGTGCTCGATCAAGAATGAATGGGTCCACTATATGCATTGAATTGGGCCGTAGTGACACCTATTGGTCAACTCACTGACAGCTCCTGTTAGAGTGGCTTGGTTTATAGATGCTTGCCTTTACCTGCTAGCTTCTTTTTATTCAACACTGGGTACATTTAACAATTGCATCATAACAATATTTCACCATTATAGTGCCAGTTCTTTTGCCTCCTTTTAGTGCCAGACCAGCATTAGGCTTTTCAACAGCAATTAGAAGGAAGCTAGAGACACCTAGTGATTGAAAAATGAACTGATGGTACCGTTAATAGCAACTTAGGGCCCTAATTCATAAAGGTGGTCAGCCTAATCAGCGTACAAACTCTGTATAATTACGCAGTTTAAAGGCCTAGAAAACTATTGTTCTGCTTTCTGTATGCTGCCTGATCCCTGGCATTTACCCACAAGATGATCACACGCGACTACCTTTCCTGCGTCTCAGTGTGGAAGGACAAAAGAAAGTGTTGGACAAATTCTTGACAAGCCTGCCTGATTGTTCAACATTTCCTTTGTCCTCTTGGACTTAGACGCAGGACAGTTGGATACGTGTGATTATCCTGCGGGTAAACGCCTCTGGTGAAGCACCATACAGACATCAGAGGATAGTTTTCTAGGCCTTTAACCTGTATAATGCAGAACTTGCACGCTGATTGGGCTAAACACCCTTTATGAAAACAGCCCTTAGAGTTTATGCTGTGATAGTGTGTTAACCTTTAGAGCTTGCGTTCTCTCTAACCTTTAACAGAAAATTTCCAAGGTTTCGGTTTCGAGATCGGCGACCTCCTGGAAGAGATAGGTCGTCTGCGGGTGCAGCTAGAGCGAAGTATCAACACGAATAATGCTCTCAGAAAGAGGCTGGAGCAGCTGGCCAAAGGTCAAGGTCAAGATCTCTCGGCGAGTTTACGAAGTCTTCTGCAACCAGTTGGTCTTGAATGGCAAAAACCAGTCAGGGGTAGGTGGTGGCCTAGTCTAACTTATTTTGCCTACATTTCATAACATGTTTAACTGGTTTAACCGTGGCTGTTTTAGTTGCTGTTTGACAAGATTTTTCCCATTTTGGTTCCAGAAGCCACCACTAGGGCTAGAAGGCTTCGGTACTGGCTGCCATTTTTTTGCCAACGTCGTAGGAGTCCATTTTCCCGTAAAATTTCATTCTCCCGGTCTAAAAAACAGCGATGATTTTGAGCTACGATTTGCAACACATACAAACATTCTCATCAAGAAACTTCCACGGTGTTGCCATTCCGCGCAATATGGCATGTTTGATGACATTTTGCATCAACGTGGCTACGCGCATCCCCATTCTAAAAATAACCCGTGATGTCAACATGATAATCTATGAATAGATCCGCGACAACTTTTATGCCGCAAAGATCGCAGCCAATACCGAAGCCTTCTAGCCCTAGCAGTGGCTTCTGGAACCAAAATGGTTGATCCGTTGTTGGTGGTGCCTAACAATGTCTAACACCTAACGTTTTGATCTAACGTCTAGAATATCTGAACCAGTCGAGTAACACAACGGGAAGTGACAATTTGACCGCGAATTCGATGCACAGAGAGACGCAGCGTTCAGCGAATCGGCGCCTGTTTGACGAGTCGGCGAAGTCCAAAGACAGCGGCAGTAACGTCAGTGATCGCAGGATTGTCAGTCATCGAAGTCTTTCACCGAGCCCTCCGCGGACTGGGAGTAGGCGTCCAATGAGCCACCAAAGGACAATCACTGGTCAGGAAGATGTGTTGGAAACTATCGACATGAAATCCGACAGCCACGTGCGTTCACAGTCCGCCATGGCACGACTTTCTGATTCAGAGAGTCATTTGATGCCACCACCAGTTTCCATTCCTAAAGGACAGCATAGGTCTTACTCAACGGAACATCTCAGTGTTCACGTGGACGGCGGTTCGTGGTGTAAGATTGGAAGGAACGATGGTCGCTATGGCAACCAGTTGAACCCTGGGATTGATCGGGGTGATCAGTATCGGAGTAAAGGAGGTACATGTAGTTGTCATGACTTGGATAGTGGAGGTCTCCTCTGGGCACTCTGGTTTCCTTCTGCTCTACATGAATTGACCCAACTATGCAATAGAGAGGTTCAGATAACGTTTCGAGTCTCGACTCTGACTCCAGAGGATTCCTTTTTTGGGAACTACGTCATCAAATACAACGGGTTTCCAAAGCAATGGTGTTTACTCATTCAGGAGAACGAAAAGAACCCACCTGGGTGGTAAATTTATCTCCGACTTGAAAAATCCGAATTTTAGCACCTCAGAGTCGGAGCGGGTGTGGGAGTCGGACCAGATCTTAACCTCGCTATTACCTGTTCAGTAGGGGATCTGCTAAATTCATGCGAGACGGGTCACTTCATTAGGAGCGCTTGGGGTGATAATGACGTCAGTGACGTCATTTCATCACATGACGTTGCCGATGTCACAGGTAACGCGACGGAAATCTCGAAGACCTCGTGACGTCAAACAAACAAACTCTTCTCAAATTTTAGTGTGATATTGTCAAAACAGCTAGCAATGGAATGCCATATTTGGCATTCAGGTCTCGATTCAATGATGCATTTGTAATTGAAATATGGCTACAGAGGTTCTTCATTGATGTCACACGGTCGCCATATTGGCCGTCAAAATGAAGCCATGGAGGCTGCCATCTTGTTCTCGGTTCAAAAGTTTAGCGGCCCGTACAGACCACTGGGAGCATACAACTCAACAAATCACTTTACCTCTCACAGTTTCTGAACACAAGTAGTTGGTCTGGTGTGAAAATCGTGTTGAAAACAAAGCAAATCGTCCATACGGCTTGCTGTAGAAGACTAGGTCCGATGACTGCCGACAATGTTAAAACCGCATGCTGAACGCTGTGTTGATGCTGTGACGTTGCATCATTTGGCGGCCAAAACGGCGGACATTTTGACCTGTGACATCACGTGAAGAACCTCTATAAATCAGTCATGAGTTGGCTACTGATTTAGCCTACGGATGGCCCAAACTAGTTCCATCCCTGATTTTGTACTTGTCCGTCTCTATATCCAAAATACAGCACAAAAAACGACACACAAAATGACAAGTATAAGTAAACTCGTCTCCAAATTTCACAAATTTTTGACTCCAACCCGGTTCTTCCTCAGGCACTTTCTAGTAGAGATCCCAGAAGAGCCCACTTCTGGGATCTCTACTAGAAAGTGCCTGAGGAAGACCCGGTTGGGGTCGAAAATTTGCGAAATTCGGAGATGGCTTTACTTATACTTGTCCCTGTCTCTACTTTTAGATACTGGGATTGAGCATCTCACCGCCGTTGGCCAGGCACACACTGCTGATGGACCTCTCACCACTGCTGATTTACAATCCCATCATCTTCCGTCCCCTGCGGTCGGACGCTCGCCACGACGAAATACATTCCAGGATGACAGAGAAAGTACCATAACTTCGGTGTCGTCTTTGGCTGAGCTCGGCGCCAGCCACATGTCGAACATTCCACTCCAAGGTGGGTAGAAATGTACGAAGATATAGACCGTTCTCAAATTGACATAAACGACAACGATCTGTGCACTTCCGCTGAAATCTCAACCATAACCTCGATCTGAAGCTGAATGACGTGCCGCAGAGGTACCGCAGACAACCCCAAGACTGACTTTGAAGACATTGCATCAGAGTCGCCCATAGCTGAATCGTGGATTGCGTCACTCACGTCACCCGGTTTCAGATCGAGGTTCTGGTTGAAATTTCGGCGGTAGTGTGGAGTTCTGCAATTTTGAGAATCGTCTGTATCGCATGGGCTGAGTTAGGAAGATTAAGCTATTCTTTCACTGATCTCCGAGAAATACCCAGACGGCAAACTTCTTTGCATTGAACCCCTTGTAGCTACTACTATATGGCATGGCTTAACCCGCTGTCCATGGAGGATTTCTTTTATGGCCTAGTGGTTAATAGCGCGTTGGCCTCAGTGCTAGAAGTTTAAAACAACGTACCGGTAGATCACGATCACTACGTGGATGGGTGACCGGGACCATANGAGTCCTATTTTGGCCTCCAGGGGGCGTTTTGTGAAAAATTTCAAAGGGCTGTATTTTGATAATGGTTTGAACTATCATGTTGAAACTTTGTACACATGTACCTCTAGGTTACAGCAACCTACAGACAAAATTTTCGCGAAGTCTGATTCTTGACTTTGCCGCTAGGGGGCCAAAACCAAAATCACTGAAAGTACTGTTTCTCCCTTCCCAAGAGACGGATCTTTGTCAAATTTTTATCAGGGGTATATCTAATAGGGATACATAAGATATAGTACTCGCGTTTTCAATTTGACCTACTTTTCAAGTTCACGGAGGTCAAAGTTCGCTTGAAATTACGATATTGGCTCTTTTTGTAATGGTTTGACCGATTGCTTTGAAACTTTGCACATATCTACATGTACCTCTAGGCTGTAACAACTCAGATGAATTTTCGGCAAAATCTGATTCTTGACTTTGTCTCTAGGGGGCCAAACTGCTTCAAGCCAAGCGGGCACAGTGCCATTGGCACTATTTTTAATCATGCTTGTCGATCACTTGTGGTCGTTCCCCGACTGTTCGCGTTGTCCACCGGTCATTCAATAGCCGCATGTGATTAAAGGTCCGTGGAAAATCCAACGATCAATTTCCTAACTTCCGCATTCCATTAGGTCAAAGATAGATGTTGCCAGACTTTAACAGCTCTCCTCGAGCCTTTGAGGAGCTCAACTGATTGAGCTCCTGCAGATTTCAAACGTGAAGCACTGGGACAACTCTCGCCTCCTGCATGGATCAAACATTCGTCTTATCGGCTCTGCTTTAAGAGGAATGAGTCTTTTCTCCCTTCCTTTTACATATTGCACTAACTCTCAGAAACTAACGTACAAGAAAAAAGCTTCGTGGAATGCTTACTTTTATTCCAACTTTATTGCATCTCTCTTCCTATTATATTGAAAGATTTTGAAGAAAAATTGGCAGGTTCTGATGTTGCAGGGTTATATCTAGGCCATTTTAGAGCGGCGGTACGCCGTGCCGCCGAAAGGGGGCGCCGCTGAGCCCTTTTTTAACCCCCTAGGGCGCCGCTCTGCCCCTAAAAAAAAAAAAAAATTTTTTTTTTTTTTTTTTTAGGTTTTAGTACCTCCCAGACCCTCTGCCATGGTCCCTTTTGGTTGTATCACCTTAGAAACTGCCTTAAATTGGCTGTTGACTGGAGTTATAAAGACATTTTTAACTGACAAGCCTCTCAAATTCCGTTAGTAGAAATGTCGCGAATAAAAAGTGCCCTTTTCTAGGTTGAAGTGCCCTTTTCACAAAGTTTGCACCGTGCCCTTCTGAAATCCTAGATATAACCCTGTGTTGTCTCAAAGAGGGCTTTCGTCCTCAGCGCCGTGACGCCCACCAAGTGCCATTCTATTCCAACTTCTTCTATTCAGTTTTACTGTCTTGACGTGCTGCAGAATGTGGTGCTACCTGAGATGAACATTTTTTTCAATACTTGTTTCTTTTTGTTAGAGATGTTTATGTTTTTATTTGTCACCCTCCACTACAAAACCAGTGTTAAGTCGCACGGAAAATGAGCTTAAACATACCGACATGACACCAGGAGTTAGAGACAGGAACAGAATCACTCACACTTCACAATAGGCAGACAGACAATACTGAAATTAATACGTTGGTCCCAAGGCAGACAGACAATACTGAAATTAATACGTTGGTCCCAACTTGCCAGTGTCAGAGTGACTGATGACTGATTTTGTGGTGGAGGGTTACATTTGTCAATTTCACTATTGTCTGTCTATTGTGAAGTCTGAGTGATTCTGTTTCTTTCATTACCTCCCCGTGTCATGTCAGTCCATTTAGGCTCATTTTCCGTGCGACTTAAAACAGGTTTTGTAGCGGAGGGTTACATTTCATAAGGTCGTGATCAGAATCTTTCTGTTATCTTTTGAGTGGGGGACAGAATGATCTCACTCACCCTGTCTAATATCTCAGAATTTGCCGATGAGAATGTTAAAGTGTGATTCCCTCCTTCCTGTATAATATAACTCTGTTTTTTTCTCGCGCGCCCTGTAAATTCCCAGTTACACTGTAATTTGTTTTTTTTGTGCCTTTATTACACTACACATCCCAATGATGTCTACGTGCTGCTTTGTCCTAACTGGTCTCAAAAATGTTCAATTTATTCATCATGTGTTCACTGTATTCATTTGTCATGGGGCTGTTCTCATGGAAAATGTGGTAAAACTGGTGTCGGCGGCAGTGATGTTGTCCCTGGTCACCAGGGTGCACCACTCTACATCATAACGTCAAATGATGGTCAGCACTAAAGTGGTTTATGCCCCCATCACACCGAGCTAGTTCTCCGTACGTTCTTGAAAATGTTGCCAAACGGGCTCAAACAGTGTGCGAACGGAGTGGACGTAGTGGCAACTTTTTACAGTCTTTTTACGAACTTCATGGACACGCTCGGACGGGAAGGGTGCCCCAGAACTTCAAGACATTATTTGGCCAACATTACACGTTCTAGCCCGTTTTACGATTTTGTTAGGACGGGGCAGGACGTTTTGAGAACTTATTTCACTGTGACAGTACCTTTAGGTTAACATGGCCTGCAGATCCATTTATTTGGTCAATTACTGAGTTACATGAAGAATCTCTGATCATATTAACTAATGTTTGATATTTTCAGAACCTGGAGTACCTGACCTTGAAGGAGTTAGCGTCTGCCGTCGAGAATCTCAATATCTGCCTGAAGGAGGAGACGCGTGTTATCCGCTCGTTTTGGGTATCACAGCTACCACCCAAGAATCAAAGTGGGGAGTATGTTGATGTTCGTGCCGTGGAGGAGGTGAGTTTTGTACTATTTAGATTTTTTTCAAACTAGGCAATATCCGTTCAATCGGTGGGGGAAGTGCTAAATTCATGTGAGTGCTTGGGGACCGTAATGACGTCATATCCTTTGAGTGGCATAATGACGTCATTCTGTCACACATGACATTGCCGACGTCACGGATGACGCGACAGCAATCTCGGTGACATCATGACGTCAAAAGGCCTAAACAACATTGTTATTTTCGTTAAAGATAATGTATCATGACTTCATTGTTTACATTCAATGTTTGTCAACATGTTATTTTGGACTTTTGGGACATGCCAACCCACCAAATTGAATACTTTCGGTATCAAAAGAATTTCTAGAGGGGCATGCTACCAACAAATTACTCATAAGACAAAGAAAGACTGGATATAAACAAACAAAATGTAAATAAACAATGATTTTCATGGCCCGCGAAAATACCCGTGATACATTATCTTTAATATCTTGATATTTCGAAAACTATAAGTCATGTCAAAATTCGGGCTTCGTATTCGTAAGGACACTTCCGAGGTCTGTTTGCATGTGCATACCAAATTTGGGGGCAATTCCATTTGTCAGTCTTGGAGAAAATCACGAACAAACGAACTCTTGTCAAATTTTAGTATGATTTGAAAGAGACAAAAAGTGACTCTGTTTTTTCCACCATTTCAGAATCAAGTTCTCAGGGATAAACTGAACTCTCTCGAAGGACAATATACTGCTGCCGTCAAAATGATGAAATCTGCTCAGAAACGACTCCAGGCAACCAATCGGAGGAAAGAGAACATGGAGGAGGCTATTTATAGATCTTGTATGTGAAATTTTTGAAAAATAGGAAGCACTTAAATGTATGAAGTACATGTACAAAGCACTTTGTACAGTACGGGTAATACTCTCTCAAAGTGCTACACAAAGCAAACCCCACCTTGTCCAGAAGCCTTTCTGGGGAACTAGGGGGTAGACCATTTAGTGCATCCAGTTGTTAGTATGAAGTGGTGATTCGGCCAGGAATCGAACCTGTGGCGTCTTAGTGACAAGTCCAATGTACCTTGTACCTTGTTCCTTTGTAAGGGCAGGTAAAAGACCCCATCCAAGTGAGGACAGGGCCATATTTAGCGGGGGGGGGGGGGGGCNGGTCTTCTCTGCCCCCCAGAGAGCCTTTTGCCCCCCCCCCCGACCAAAAAAGCTAAATTCAGCCATGGAGAAACATGTGAGTAGCTTGAGATGGCCTCTTCCGTACTCACCAGGGCCAATAATGCTATAGCTTGGCCCTGACGGAAAAATCTAATACATAAATACCTACACACTACATTGAACACAATCCATACTGACCTGTATTTCTCATTCTGTTCCTTTCAGTGGCAAAAACGGAGAAAATGATGCGCCAGGCTCGGAGCAACCTGGAGAGCCACAACAAGGAGGAAGAAGACTTTGAATCATAATCTGCAGCTGGATTTACATTTTACATAATCAATATTACTGCCATTTATAACTGACGGGTGGACGTGTGTGTACCGTCGACGAGGAGATATCGGCTGATATTTGTAAAAGCTTGGAAATGCTTTTACTTCAAGTTTTGTAATACCGTACATTTACATTGGGCAATGGTGTGCAAAACTTAAAGCCCAACAGTATGCATTAGGTGACTGTTTCTCCCTCCCCACCTTGATAAGACTGGTCTCCTGTCCATCCTATATATAGCCAGTGGTAACAGCAAGACTGGACTGATACTTTGTCGAAACAAAAATGGCTGCCATACCTTCATCACTTGAGAAGTTCAATGCACGGTTATAGCGTGACTTACCCTTCATCAGTTAAGGTAACATGCTTTAACTCATTCTTTTATGTGTAGCAACACTTTCAATGCCTAATTGATAACTTAGATAATTCAAATAGATAGATTTCAACCCCACAGTCTTATCGAGCATGCACATACGACATTGCCTAAAGGTCAAAGGTTATGACGGCCGTTGCGAGATACAAAACCTTACGCATACTGTTGGGCTTCTAAGTAAAAGCATTTGCTAACTCTTACGAATACCAGCCACCTGTGCTTGATGCGATGAAATGGGGTGAAAGAGATCAACCGTGTGAGCTGTTCTTGTGGTCTTTGCTCCCGATGGGCAGTGTTTCCGCCAGAGGGGTTAGAGGGGGATAATCCCCTCCTCAAAAATGTTTTTGAAAAAATTTTTTCTCCCCCTCCTTGACAATGCTGGCGGAATCCCTGATGGGCATTCATTTTTCTGGCTACTTATCGGAGAATTTTTTTTTAATGGACAGATTGTGGATCTGCCAGTTCTGCTGTTATTGTAATGATCCAGGAATATATTTGCTACGGTATTGAATAAATTTGTGTTAATATCCTGAAAAAACTTGTAATTTGTTGTTTTCTTTGATTTGCACATCGTTAGTGTTCGTGGCGAATCACTTTGTCCATCCACCCCATNATTCCCCCCCCCCCCCACAAGGATGCAAGTATTGCATGTATCTCAACTCTCGCTAGCCCAGTGGTTGTGCCACTTGTCGGCCGGGCTTGTCGGTACCGGTACCGGTATTAGGTAAAATCATCTGACCTCTGCGTTTGAGATTGAAATTTATCATGTTGTGCCATATGAAAAGTATTCTGTGTATTATTATTGTCCTTTGTTCAAAATAATCCTCAAGGAAATAATTGTCTGTGTAGCTCTTAAAGGTGAGGTGAGTTCACTTTCTCTTAAGACTGGTTCCATTTTTGCCGCTTCACTCCCGCGGCGCTACTGTCCGTTCCACAGCGAGCGCCGCGGGAGTGTAGCGGCAAAAAGTGGAACCAGTCTCCATGGTCCTACGTCATTGATTTATTGGTGACGTCATCGCTCCATCAAGCCTTCGGTACTTTCATTTATCCATGATTGACCATTTTGGAACCGGGCATTTCAAAATTTATCGGATCATTAAAAGTATAAAATCAAGATATTCAACGCCGATTTCTCTTTCTTTTTGCCTTTGTCCTTTTCTGGACGATGATATTGATGGTTGCATTGATTTATCGTGGTAGTTAACGGGAGGGTTTTGCTGTCGCATGAGAAAAAGTGGGTGGCACCGAGGTCCGAGTGTCAACATGGTCAACAACATTCTCAACAACAAAAACTCTGCCTGTGTGGCAGTGCAGTGCCAGTGCCGTGCAGCTTGTGCAGTGCAGTGCATGACAGTGTCAGTGCGACTGCGAGTGCATCAGCATGATCAGTGCAGTGGAATGTACGCCACTGGGATTTAGGAATATACATGACATAAGTCAGTAGTGCAGAGGCTTCATGATATGCAGGCTAGCTGTCACTCGTCAGCTGTTCATTCATGCCCCGAGTTAGCCTACCGGTACGCCAATGCTCTTTCGTCGTTCGAAGCCCAGGCCTGCCTAGGCCTAATTTTATTTTAATAGGCCCTTCCTATATTTACAGTGGTTTAGGCCTATCTAATCGAGCCTTTCAATAAAGTCTTTCAGGTCCGCGGGAAACTGTGGAATTCCACATCCCGACCTTCTAAATCTACATGTAGATGCGGAATTCCACATCGATCCCATAGGCCTATGGAATTATGCTACACAACAGTTGCAGCATAGGCCCTACTCATTAGGGCCTATTCTGCAACTGTTGTGTAGCATAATTCCATATGGGATCGATGTGGAATCGCTACTGCATCATTTTGTCACATTTATTTATTTTTTTGACTGGGGAGTTATAACTTTGACCTATCTGCAATAGGCCTGGGTGGCGACACTTCCCGACATTGAGTCAATCCACTCTCGGAAAAAAAACGTTGATCTCGTATTTGATTTTTTTCTCTAAAATATGTCTGAATCGGACTCTCTCCTCTCACAGATCCAGAAGTTAACATTACAAACATGTGGTAGGGCCTCTAGCAAAACAACAGAATGGTCCGACCAGCAGTCGCGTTACCTTCTCGGAGTCGCAACAGTTCGACTCATCGGCGAAAAAGTAGTGGTAGTCAGGGGCGAGAACGGCAT
>NMRB01003439.1:0-54710 GCA_002633025.1 Notospermus geniculatus | reverse complement strand
GGGGCTCAACTCACTTGGTGGGACTGCAGATCTTGGGGTCTCATGGCAAAATGCGGCGATCGCAGGCCTTGTCTTTTAAGGCGAGCGATCACTTGCCCACACCATAGCTCGCCTAAAATGGATTTTAGGTGAGTGGTTTTCCACTCACCTTGGAAGAGAAAGGGTCACCTCAGAAAGGGCAGTTTACAGTGTATGTAGGCCTAATTTCATCCATTTCACTGAAAATCACTCGCCTGGGATGAAGTAGGTGCGCAATTTATCACTCGCCTGCGCTTTTCAAAAGACAAGGCCTGCGATCGCCATAAATGAGAGCTCTCTTCTGCAGTTTTATATTGCAAGAACCACAGATGGGGTAAGATAGCTTACATGTGAATCAGTAGGTCTATCGGTCGGAGCCTACGGTGTTTTTCCTAAATACGTGACGTCCCTGCCCATTTCCGGCCTTGACGCCGAGGAGGGCTGATCCGGCATAAACGTATAATTCGGACGTAGGTCCTACTGTTGCTGAATCGGATATGTCCTAAATTCGAGCTCATGGACTACATGTAGCCAAGGCCTACATGTACAATTTATTTGTTCCTTTCTTAATTTCTTTTAAATTTATGCCTACATTTTCGTTTGTTTATTTACAGACACAAGTAATCATAAGGCCTGTAACGGTGCTCACTTTGTCAGCCACGTGGTCGCGGATCTCTGAGTTATGGGATCACTGCGCGAGTTTTCAAGAACTACTTTCTATGCTAGCAAAATAATGAATTCTCCCTTGGCGTAATATTACGCTAAATCGGCGTAATATTACGCAAAATACAGTAAGCCGATGGAGCAGACGCGACACCTATAGAGGCTCATTGTTCGAGAGATGCGCTTCACCAAGCACGGCCAATCACACCTTGAATCGTCATGAATAATAGGTGGCGTCGGTGTACTATCAGTTCAAACCCACGCGTATATTCTCGCGTGGTCTGCGTGATCGGGGTTCCCTATTGGAGAATGGTAAAAGTATTGTCATAACTGTTGGAGGCATCCTATATCGGGGGCATTAGAGTCTATTACACTGGACTGAACACAGATTCGAGGAGGAAATTCTTAGTCCCAGTGGCATGGAGGGCAGTCGATGACTAGTCATACTTTACTTAGCTTATCGAGGTAAAGTATGATTCGTCTAACTTCAACATGGGCAAAGTGCCAAGCTTGGAAATGTGCACAAGTCAGTGGTTAGTAATCCATGTCACAGTTAATTACCTAATGATGTTAGGGCCACTTGGATTACTTTCCATGAGCCTATAGCAAACACTTGAAGGTTGTGCTCAGTCAACTGGTAAACATTGTGGTTTGTGGTTTAATCATTCTGTTCAGTTTGTGGCATCTGTTGCATAGGCCTGGCACTTTGCCAATGTTGAAGTTCGGGTGAATTATACTTGAATGGAACTTGTCATGTATTGAGGAAAAAACTTCTGATAACTTTCTTGCTTCAGTTACCTGGATATGGGGCAAAAAACCAATTTGCCAGTTGGACACCGTCAATAGCAGCATCAGTCCTGGCGGTGTAGGCCGGGTCTTTCGGGTCGTCCGTAATCACGCCTGCAGCCGTCATGATGCCGCACACAGCCCAGGAAATCAAAACACTGAGGATAATCTGAAACGATTTAATGCAGAGATGATCCAGAATTTGAGGAAGTCGCTTCCAACAGAAGGACAAAAAACTGAATTTGTTTAATTGGAACTTGCGTGTCATATGCATGGGTCAAAAGAAGCATGTTTTTGACAGCGGAATGCATTTAGGAGTGGTCTTTGGCTTGCTTGAGGTAACTGTGTTCCGATACAGGAAAGGCAATAAGTGGGAACAAATTGACTATCCAGGAATGCGATGAAAGATTGCCGCCATTCGCATATGGGGGGGGGGACGACTGCAAACTACTTACTGGGAAGAGCGTAAAGGTCTTTATCCAAGTGAGGTGAAACCCTTTCCTCTTCGACCAGTTTACAAAAGGGGTTTTCAAATCCCTCATTAATGTTGAAAACATCACCAGCAATATGGTGGTCCTGCAAGAAAGGATATGACAGGACAACTTTGTGTCCCCTGCCACGAAAGCTGGTAAAAGCTTTTGTAGCAGGGGACACAAAGTTTGGTATTAGGTTTACTTCTCATTGCCTTCTTTCCCTTTACTAGGCCTACCGTTTTTCGCACCAAGCTCGGTGCATTTGGCCTCGAGCCTGTTTTTAGGCCTCGTTCCTCCTTTCCCCATTCCCTATTCCGTTCTTTGGCCAGTGATTTGCCTTTGCCGCTCACCTCGCCTTTTACCTTTTTTCCTTCTGTTCATATTTTATGCTGCCATCTTCAGGCTATTGGAGGTTGCAGGGGCACCCCCATTGCCTCTCGTTATCTTCATGTCACACGTTTATTCATTATAAATTACACAAGCCATAAATCTCTTTTCTTTCAGCCTAATCACGCTCCTACTAATTGCAGACTCTCCCTTTTCTATACAGGTCTTCTCTTTGTATTTACCTTCAGCACCCAACAATGGGGCTTGGTCTCTATTCAACCTAAACATTTCACACCTTCCTGTTTGTACAGGATATTTTAGATCTACATTTGGGATCCAGCTCAGTCTTTTCTGTAATCTCTACTGGAAAATGCCTAAGGAAGACCCTGGTTGGGGCCGAAAATTTGCAAAATTCACTGTTGGGCAAGTTTTTCCACTCGATGTTTAGTACTTTTGACGAGCAAAAATGTCTCAATGTTGGGTTATGTTGTCAAGAATGACGGTTTCACCCTGATGTCAACCAACACGTTGGGTTAACTAGACGTAAAAATGTTGGTTGATCGAACCAAAATCGCCCAACAAATATCATCCAGCTGTTGGGTGATAACAATCACCCAACAAGTTTTTGTGTGTCTGCCTAATAAATCAGATCACTGCCTAATCATCTCTAATCACTAACTCATCAGCCGCCTGTTATGGCGTCAGTAGGCGGAGTCGTAAGCTAAAGTATGATTCACCATAACTTCAACATGGGCACAGCGCCAAGCTTGAAAATGTGCGCAAGTCAGTGGTAAATAACCCACGTAGCAGTTACATAATAATGTTAGGTTCACTTGAACAGCCTATAGCAAACACTCCAAGGTTGTGCTCAGTCAAATGGTCAATATAGTTTGTGGTTTAATCATTGTGTTCGCTTTGTGGTGTCTGTTGCACAGGCCTATCACTTTGCCAATTAGGGTGAATCATACTTTAGGCCAGATAAAAAAAAATTACTTGTTTAGCGTCCGGGCACTTTAATTTTTCAGGGTCAGGAGGAAGGTTTTTATTTTTATTTTTAGTAGCTTTTAGCTGAAAAGATAGGACAAAAACAAATATATTTTTTTTAATTTCCAAATTTTAGAGTAGGCAATGTTTTAACGGAAAATGCATTACAAAAAACATTCAGGGGTCTTGGCATTTTTCAGGTAGGCAGGGGACGCTAAACAAGTTTTTATTTTTATGTGACCTTACTAAGACATGTGTACGTAAATGTTTCATTCGTCAGAATGCTGCTTATCTTTTTGAAAGCATTAATGACGTAAGTATTATTCGTGCATCGAGAAGGTGTCTGGCATGGCCTGAAACAACGTCCGAATGATTCTTACTGGAAGTAATATTCCTTGGAAGTGTTCCGTTGTTTACGGATTTAGAAGCAAAATACATGTACCCTACGACACTGAAATTTTATCTACTTGTAGATGCTCCACCCCAACCCCCACCCATTTTATACCGCCAATAGCATATGCAGATTGGGGTCATAGGTCAGTCCACGTTGCCAACAGCGAGGGACAATTGAACTAAAAACGGTCACAGTCTACCTTCGACACAAACGGCTCTTCCATTAGCCGCCTTTGAAGTATGGAATAAAAAAATACTCACAAAAATCCTATTGCCCAATATTTCTGCATAAGATCCGTGCCAAACTGGAAGAGGGCCAAGCCTATGAGCATGATTACAGGAGTAACCGTGATGGGTCCTATGAAGCGTAGGAGTATGTTGAGGCACCCTGACGCACCGAGGATCATTTGAGCTAGAGATGCCATGATGATAGCTCCTTGAAGCTGCAACGAGGAAGTCGATGATGATATACATGTACACTCTTGGCCACAAATAAATGGACAGCAGTTTATTTTGTTGTCGCTTCTCGTTTACAATGAGTAAAGAAACCCAGTCTTGGATGAAGGTCGTGTTTGTCATGCAAGGTCTTGGTTTCATTTTCTTTCACACAAAATTCTAATATTGGACGTAATGCGGTTGCGTTTTTTTGACCACCCTCTATACAAAATTTCAGAACAGTTTCATTCATGGTTAAAAAGGCAGAGCAGTTAAAAAAGTCACAGCAATATTTTTTTGAAATTAGCTTACTTTGATTTTGTTTGTGGACGTGCACAGCCAGTGCTTTATGTACCAGAGATCCTCACACCTATGCATGGCGGTACGGACTGTGAACGTTACACATCAAGTCATACTAGACATGCCAGAAAGTGAATCAGCTACAAACCTCTCTCATTCGTATGTGCCATATTTCTGTCCTGTCGATGATCATTTCGTTTCCAGAAGTGACGTTGAAGGAGTCAGAGGTCAAATCCGACATGTTGGACATGTCGGTCTGATTTCCTATCACTAGAATCAAGAAATATAGGAAACACAAGAACAGCCGAAAATATTGGGAGGGACGGAATGTATGTTGGCATCAACCGACCTGAACTAAGGCTCCCAGCAAACTGGCAAGCATTCTTGCCCGTAAAAACAATGTCCATGGCGCATACGACCGCATACAATGCAACGGATGTTGCCAACTTTCTTTAAAAAGCAATTTGTGACCCGATCGGGGAAATCCAGGCACAAGTCTCCGAGAAGGAAATGGTTAATTGTTACAGCATGGTTACCCCACAGAGGCTGAATTCAATCCAGTTGTTACACAGTAACAAAGAGAGGCTAGTCTTTAGCAATGAGTTGATGACCTGAAGGCCGTCGTACAGGATACATTTTTTTCCTACGAAATGTTTTGCAGGACTTTACCGTGTATCACGGGAAACATCGTCCCATTGTTGTCATGTAGGAAAAAACCCACCAATAGGTTCTGTCCTATTTTTCTTTCCACATGCTGGAAGAAACTTCTGCCTGGTTTTCCCAGACTAGGTCATAAGGCTTCCTTTACATAGGAGCATACGGTATACGAAAACGCCGGTTGACAAAAGCTTCCCGAGCATTCACCACCGTGAATCCATTGTTAACCGGCATTTTCGTATACCGTATACTTCTATGTAAAGGAAACCTTAAGGCGCCTCTCCACGTGACAGTTTTCTATCGAAAGTTTGCTGTCAGATAGTCAACTATTGCTCTCAGACAGCAATAATTGACTATCTGACAGCAAACTTTCTATAAAAAACTGTCACGTGGAGCAGCGCCTTAAAAATTATATTCAAGAAAATTTCTTATTTCTCTTGCTGGTGCTGGCCATTGTAATCGTGGCAACTTGTGTGGCTAGCATAAAAATTAACATAACAGAGGACGACCTTAAATCTTCTCAGCCTCAAATAGTTTCGCTATCTGTTTAAACCTCACAAAAATGCCGAACTTACCTGAAAGGTCTGGACATTTCAGGTGGTCTACTGAAAGTATGCCTTTAACGGCCGGTAAAATGAGAAAATTTGCACCTTGTAGAATTGGAAGCCTGAAAGGTACATGTAAACTTCCCTGTAGCGGCCCATACACGGTCAATATTATTGCACAATATAGGGCCCAAAATGGGAACATACCTCTGACATGATGGATAGAAGAAAAATTGGTAATAATATTGCCCATTTTGGTCCTCATATTGTGTAATAATATTGATCGTGTATGGGCCGCTTTAAAGTGCCACTGTATGCATCAGATATGCCTCAATATCCCTCCTGTGGCGGCGTAATCGGGAGCCAACGTTATAAGACTGGTGTCATGTCCAACCCATACAAAGTCGGTGGTAATACCGCGGCTAGAGAGATACTGTGTCGAAACGTCAGCCAACAAATGTGGCAGCCATTCTTTTTATCACTTGAGAAGTTCAACGCGCTGTCATTGCCCGACAAACCCTTCATCAAGTGCGGTATAGTGCTTTCCAGAATGTCCAGTCATATGTGCACTCATTTTACCTTGCAATGGAACCTAACCACAACCGCAAATTGGCCAGCTTCGTGTGCATGCCCGGTTGACCGACTTCTAATAGATCGTTGTTGAGGTCTATACTCTGATACAAGATAATCATGTAATCATGCACACGTAATGCCCGCTGTACACGATCACATTTTTCATCCAATATTTTGGAAATTCACATTCAGGTGTAAAGTGTTTCAGTGTTTCCGTGTGTCAGTGTTCCCCCTATTGTTCTGGAAACACTGGCAGATAGATCGACACGTTTCTCTGTGTGTCCTCCATTGTCGAGTCGCGGCTTATTCCGTCAGACAATAGGAGGGGAACACTCGCAGATGAGGAACGCTCAAAAACGTTACACCGGGCCTATTGGGGCTTCAGTGTATAAACCCACATGTAGGCCTTTATCGAGCATATTCAGAAAACTGGATGAAACATTAGATCGTGTACAGCGGGCATAACTGGTCCATACATGGTGTGTGGTTAGGTTCAATCGCAAGGTAAATGAGTGCAAATATGACTGTCCATTCTGGAAAGCACTTTAACCAGCGTCAATTCATTCTTTTATGTGTGGCAACAGTGAATCTCAATGCCTAATTGGTAATTTAGATCATTCAGATATAGAGTCATGTAGATTTTAACAGTCATGTCGAGCACATACAAAGACGAGGTTGCCTGAAGGTCAAAGGTTGCGTTGGACGCCACGATTTAGAAAACCTAATGCATACAGTGGCGCTTTAAGGATGCTTTCGATTCGATTTGATTTGGACGTAAATGCGTTGCGATCTACGGACCTGTCCTAAAATCTACAAGGTAATTTGGCAGAACAATTAGAAAGAACGCGGACGCTTTCAGAGAACATTAAGGAGAGTGCCGGTGTGACAGGAATCAACGTCCTAGGAATGCAAGTCCGCCAAACAATAGCCCGCTATTGTAAGGTTATATTCGAATGGTCATGGTCTCTATAGCCATATATTCTAATCCCTCGCTGACGAAAAGACCGAACATTGATTCCAGGGGGACTTTGATCCCTGTCACACCTGTACCTCAGCCCAAGTGTCGTCTGCAGGATAGTGGATATTCCTGAAGTCACAAGAAATGTTGAAACCAGTTCAGCCTTGACGATATTCAAATCTCCGGCGCACACCAAATGCGATACCAAAAGTGATAACCCAACACAGGTGTTGATTGAGAGCATTACTTGCTGGAAAAAAATTACAAAAAGTATGTTTTAATAGCAGGCCCAGCTGAAATGCCGACAAGAAGATTGGAGGATAATATTGACAGACATGTTATTGAGACACCAGTCTTGCTGGGCGACTGCCAGATTGAACACGAGTTTTCGAACTCATGGGTCAATGAGTTCTGACGGGGTGATTTACATTGAATTGCAGTGGACAGAAGACAATTGTAGGGCCGTATTTTGGAAGCTTCCTTAACTCTAAGGTCTACCTTTAGCTATAGTGTGCAGGGCTGGGACCGTATGCATAAAACATCTTAAGTGTAAAATTTCCCTTAAACTATTGTTCCAAACAAAAGATAAGGAAAATTTTACACTTAAGATGTTATATGCGTACGGCCCCAGAATACAAAAGCCTTACGTGGACCTTAGAGTTAAGGCGACTTCTAGAATACAGGCAATTGTTATTTTGTAAAAGGCAGTCATGGGACGGAATACTATACAATCATGTATAGTAGAATAAAACGTAAAAAAAAACCCACTTTCCCTTCTTCGAACAGGTTAAGGCCCGTATTTTAGAATGCTTCTCAACATAAAGTAGTTCCACAAGACTATTGTTCTCATGTTGAGAACAATAGCCTTGAGGAGCTCCTTTACGTTGAGGAGCATTCTAAAATACGGGCCACAGATATCAAGCAGCGCCGAAGGCACAGGTCGTTTTGCTTACGAGAGTGCATTGCTTAGGATAGATCAGCAAGGAACGCATTACGCTTGGCAAGTCATACATGTATTTCAACGTTTGCTCCAACCTGATCCTATAGCCAGGAAAATCTGCTACAATATTTGAGGCCCAAACAGCTCATTCTGTATAATGTTTGAAATATCCACAAAAAAAACTGTCGTTCATTGCTTTTTCTATGATGAGTTCATTGAGGCCTATGCTGCCCTGAGAAGCCAGACTGCAGTAACTGCATTTTTCTCGAATTTGAGATAAGGCACTTCCCTGGCTCTCCTCCATTTCATTTTATGGAATTCCAAGTTCAAGCAATAAAAAACAGTTTTTATCAAAGTTAACCCAGTCGAATCATCATTGCTGCGGTGTCGCATGATAGATTGTTTCTAACATTTCCACTGGTACCAAGCCAAAGTGCAGTAGGCCTATCTACAATATTTGAGAGTTGGGCCAGCCTAGAGATTTTTGGCAGAACTGCAGAAAAATGGCACAAAAATAAACACAAAAATGAAGAAATTCCTGCAATTGACTAGCCGGTCCCAGGCTGACGAAAACACTTTAAAGTTATTTTTCTCAAAATCATGATATTGCAGATACTGTAGTCTGGCCTGTCAGGGTAGTAACTGATGCAAATGTACAACCTCCCTACCGAGTTACTATTACGGTGAATTTAAGAACAATAGGAGCTGTCGGTCAGTTGACCAATAGGTGTCATTACGGCCTAATTTAATATCTAGCGGACCCAGGGTTGATTGAGCACCAATCAAGAGAATTTTCTTTTGCATTGGTCCGCCAGAACTTTGCTGCCGTGTTTTGGTAATAAGGGCGGCTGACTGTTCCTATCTAATCGCCCCACCTGGAATCCGAAAACTATTGCCATGAGAATCGGTGGTCTCTCCTCCACCCGATACAACATATCTTCTTTCTCTTCTTTGGGTTCATGATCATCCTCCTCCTGAAAATCTTCAAATCGTACACGGTAGTCCTCTTCGTTATATTGTTCGTCTTCTTCCAGGGTCGGCGAAGTACGCGAGTCGGAATTAGTTTCCTGTAAAATCATGGGTTGACTAATCAATCACAAACATCAAAAAGCACGGGGATTTCTATGTAGTTAGACAGGGCTACTACCAGATCGGGTATCGTCAGCCAACCGGATAATGCATAATATACATTATGCATCAAGAACGCTATGACATTCATGTAGGTCAGATACTAGTAGTAACTCAGGATTCAGTCATGAACACTAATGTATGATTCACCCCATCTTCAACATGGGCAATGTGCCAGACCTGTGCAACAGACACTATAAAGTGAACACGTTAATGATTAAAGGACCACTGTATAGCTTCCCAATCCTGCGTTACACCTACCCGCGTTAAGGGAGACCTCTATTGACGACTTGGTAAACTACGCATGCTACTACGTGCATTGTAGTGTAATCATACATTCTCCAACACTGGGGCGAAAGACTTTAACTGCAGTATTGGAGAATGGTACCGGTGGCGCCGGCTGTCGACCGAAAGTGGCAATACTGTGGTGCTTTAAATCACAAACCACAGTATTTACCAGTTAACTGAGCACAACCTTGAATATGCTACAGGTTCATGGAAAGTAAACCAAGTGACCCTAACATCATTAGATAACTGCGATATGGATCATTTACCACTGACCTGTGCACATTTCCAAGCTTGGCACTTTGCCCATGTTGAAGTTGGGTTGAATCATACTTTAGTTTCAAATCAGGATTAGAGCTTCACGGCAAGTATGCACGAGATGACAAGAAAAACCTACTAGGCAACTAAAGCGTGGCGCACATCTGCGACCAAAATCAGGCGACCACCGACGGGACAGGCGACCACGGCGTCGCAGGCAACCATCGTGTGCGAGATCTCTCGCTGACCACATTTGCGACCATTTCAGTGATATGATATGATGACCGAAGTCGCCGACTATTGAGGCGTCCCATCAGAATTGTTTGCGGGCGAAAAGTCCATTGTTTTGTATCGGTCGACTAGTCGCAAAGTAAGTTGGCCTTTGCGACCGAAAATTAAACATGTTGAATTTTTGGTCTTTTGATGCGATCGAAATTCTTTGGTGTCCGTTGGCCATTGAAAACGGTAATTCAGGTCGCCAACAATCGTCCGCAAACAATGTAACGACCACTCAAGCGATCAGATGTGAGACGAGATTCGATTAATCGGGCGACCTCAGTGACTGGTCGCTTGGTGCAACGATCTGTCCCAGACTACGCGACAAATCCTGCAAATCTCCAGTCGCTCTAGCAGTCAAAAGGGCAGTCTCCGAAAAAAATCGCACGAAAAATCGCAGGTGTGTGCCATGCTTAAAGCATGGCGCACACCTGCGACCAAAATCATGCGACCACCGACGAGGATGGCGACCACGACGTCGCATGCGAGGTCGCTCGCCGACCACACTGTGTCGCGACCATTTCAGTGAACCATCCGCAAACGACAGACGACCTCCGAAAGAGACTGATTGATTGATCGACTATTGTGGCGTCGCATCCGAATCGTTTGCGGACGAAAGTTCCATCGTTTATGAATCTATCGACTAGCTGCAAAGTAAGTCGGCCTTTGCTACCGAAAATTAAACATGTTGACTCTTTGGTCTCTTGATGCGATCGAAGTTTTTTGGTCTCCGTTGGCCATTGAAACCGGTCATTCAGATTGCCGGGTGCAACAATCTCCCACAAACAATGCAACGACCACTCAAGCGATCAGATATGAGACGTGATACGATAAATCGGACGACCACAGTGCTAGGTGCAACGATTTGCCGCAGAATTGGCGACAAATCCTGCAAATCTCTAGTCCGTCTAACTGTCGGAAGGTTAGTATCCTAAAAAACCGCACGAAAAATCGCAGGTTTGCATCATGCTTTAATCGATTCTAAAAAAAGGTTGTTTGGTCAAGCTAATCGCTGGATAGTAAGACCAATGGTCAACCGACCTGATGCCCAGTGACGTCATTTTCGGCAATGACATCTCCTCTTCGTTGAGGTTCCGGTGACATTTGTGGTGAATCTTGTTGAAGCAACTCCTCATCTTTCATCATGCCATCACCAAGCATAATGGTAACTGGAGTTAGAGAGAAAACGATCGATGCAAATGTTAAACTGTTAAAATGAAATGTTTTACCTAGAAAATCAAATTTGTCATCAGTAATAGGGCCAGTCTTACCGTAGCTGCCGACTGAAACGCCTAACTTGCGACATTGTCTTCCTATTCTTGAACACTGCTCGATCTTTCAGATATGCATCACACACAAACCGAGTAACCGACTTTCTGGCTTTTGATGTGGTCAACAATGTAATACATGTAATAAGCTCATCGCATTCGGTACTTGTAAGTATGATTAGGCCTGTAGCATTTTGTCGCGTGGATGGTAACGTATGATAAACCAATTCAAAGGCCGCTGTACCCAACACATTTTTGTAGGAATTTATTTTGGAATTTATTTTACAGTATATGACGGGAAACATCGTTCCATTTTTGTCGTATAGGAAAAAATCCACAAATAGGTTCTGTCCTATTTTTCTTCTGCAATAAAACTCTATACGAAATAATTCCTATTATGTACGCCGTGGAGATTAATGTACAACTGACGCTTTGTGTCCGCATGTAATAGGCCAATCCTACAAAAAATATGACCCCGTGATGGGTCATATTTTTCGTCACACACAATAACATTTAGGCTGCAACGTAACATTTCCTAGGAAATGAAATGTGATTATCTACGGCGGGATGCGGAATATTTCTTTCCAAAAAAATCTGGATGAGAAATCGTACGAAATATTTAGTAGGAAAAAATGTATCATGTATCATGTCATGTATCATGTTAGATTCCACAACAAACCTGACTTGCCGAGTGCTCTCAGCCTTGACAGCTAATTTGCCGGCATCNCCGCACGAAAAATCGCAGGTTTGCATCATGCTTTAATCGATTCTAAAAAAAGGTTGTTTGGTCAAGCTAATCGCTGGATAGTAAGACCAATGGTCAACCGACCTGATGCCCAGTGACGTCATTTTCGGCAATGACATCTCCTCTTCGTTGAGGTTCCGGTGACATTTGTGGTGAATCTTGTTGAAGCAACTCCTCATCTTTCATCATGCCATCACCAAGCATAATGGTAACTGGAGTTAGAGAGAAAACGATCGATGCAAATGTTAAACTGTTAAAATGAAATGTTTTACCTAGAAAATCAAATTTGTCATCAGTAATAGGGCCAGTCTTACCGTAGCTGCCGACTGAAACGCCTAACTTGCGACATTGTCTTCCTATTCTTGAACACTGCTCGATCTTTCAGATATGCATCACACACAAACCGAGTAACCGACTTTCTGGCTTTTGATGTGGTCAACAATGTAATACATGTAATAAGCTCATCGCATTCGGTACTTGTAAGTATGATTAGGCCTGTAGCATTTGTCGCGTGGATGGTAACGTATGATAAACCAATTCAAAGGCCGCTGTACCCAACACATTTTTGTAGGAATTTATTTAGGAATTTATTTTACAGTATATGACGGGAAACATCGTTCCATTTTTGTCGTATAGGAAAAAATCCACAAATAGGTTCTGTCCTATTTATCTTCTGCAATAAAACGCTATACGAAATAATTCCTATTATGTACGCCGTGGAGATTAATGTACAACTGACGCTTTGTGTCCGCATGTAATAGGTCAATCCTACAAAAAATATGACCCCGTAAGGCTCCATTTCCATAGAGTTCACGTTGACACTTTTCACGCGCCACGCTTCACGTTTTCCTTTCGTTCCTCGGAGAAAGCATGTCACAGGACCATTCGGCTCGGCCTCGTTCGGCCTCCTTCGGGTACTTCGGGATTTGTCGGGAGTCCGACTCGGCTGTATAACAATACGCGCCATCTTGAAACGGAAGTGGGTCCTCAGTTCCGGCGATTTACTAACCCATTCGTCCGCCGGATAGTGCCCAGGTGATGGTGTCTAGAATTACACGATATACGCATATTTTTTGAAAATACATCATTGTATATATGAATTACTTAAAACTATAGATTTATGCGTACATAAGATCAAGGAAAGTATGATATTATGTTGCTGCTACGCATGCGCAGTACGTATTAAGTAGTGCTCCTAACGCGGATGAATGTCTATCCAAGATGGCGGTATTCTTCATACAGTAGAGATACTTTTCGTCTCGTCAGAAGTGAAACATCGAAAAAGTATCTCACAACGTAGAATGGTCACAGGACAGGTAATGTGTGTCTCGTTGTGCGTTGTAATCGAGGAACGAAAGGAAAACATGAAGCGTGGCGCGTGAAAAGTGTCAACGTGAGCTCTATGGAACTGGAGCCTGATGGGTCATATTTTTCGTCACACACAATAACATTTAGGCTGCAACGAAACATTTCCAAGGAAATGAAATGGGATTATCTACGGCGGGATGCGGAATATTTCTTTCCAAAAAAATCTGGATGAGAAATCGTACGAAATATTTAGTAGGAAAAAAATGTATCATGTATCATGTCATGTATCATGTTAGATTCCACAACAAACCTGACTTGCCGAGTGCTCTCAGCCTTGTCAGCTAATTTGCCGGCATCATTGGTTAGACAAGTGATGTCTTCTTCCAACAACCGCTTCTTTTTACGCAATTCATCAACCTTACTCTGAATGGCTTTTCTTTTCAGTGCTGCTGCACTGTTTTCTTTTCGCTTTGCTTCCAAGTCTGCCATGTATAATTGCCTGCAGCGGGATGCCGCTTGGAGCAATTCTGTATTGATGTCAACATTCAAAACACCTTTCACTGATGTGATCTTTCACAAGTCTCAAAGACACCAATTTTTGTTCTGTTTGGTTCATAGTGGACAAGTAGGCCTACTTGTTGATAATGAAACCTCTCTCAACTTGTGCTTGGCCATGTGAAAGCAGAAGTACTACTTTGACAACACGTTCCCACAGCAGTTTGTAGCATGGCTTGAAATTCATTTTTGAGTAGTACAGTCAGGCAACATCTTTAGCGCGACCCAATGGAATGCGGAAGTCATGTAATGTGGCAGAGCTTTGAGGTTTTTAATCATGCCTCTTAACCCTTTGTAGTCGTTCCCTGATTGTTCGCGCTGTGCACCGGTTATTCTAGTGTCGCGTGTGAGTAAAGGTCCGTAGAAAATCCAACTATCAATTTCCTAACTTCCGCATTCCATTTGGTCGGGCTTAGATGTTGCCGGACTATACAGTACATCAAACCGTTGCTCGGTCTCATCAAAATTGCGGAACTCGCTGTCTAACTTCACAACAGTTTCTAGAAATTCTGAGTACTGTTGCTGTACAGTATCACATGCACATTCATCTAATCTACCAGCTTCAACCATCATACTTAAAATTTTCTTCATTTTCTTTCCACATGGTTTGGGGTCTTCTTTTATTTTCCCAGGGTTAAGACAAACAATATTCCGTACAAAACTGTGCACAATTTGTGCTTTTTCCAACATTTTGGACACAATACCAAGGAAAAACGCTTTAAATTGCATGGTGAATTGCATTTCTTCCAATCGAGACACTTTGGCTTTCTTTAACTTGTCAGAAGGAACAAACCACAAGTCAATGTCAGACCAGGCCTTGTGGATGCTGGTGTTTTCAAGGTCAAGATTCAAAGCTTTTATCATTTTACCATCGTAGGCACTGCATCTTTCACACATTTGTTCAGATAAAGCTTCAGCAGCTTCCACAGATCATCAGTCATGAAAGGGAGCATAGGCTGCTCACACTGGTAAATTGACGAATGTTTCTAGAGGTGCAGCAGTTGCAATGTAGAAAGCTAGTTTAGCTTCCAGCAATTTTTTGTCATCGGACACGGCTGCTCGGAGAGTCTTGTAAGACTTTGTGTCTGGTTTAGTAACTTTCCCCTTTTTCACATTGCTTGACATACTCCCTGACTTTGTACAAAATTTCTTGTGCTCTCTAGCAAACACTGACATTTTCTACCCAGCGATGACTGCAAAACTGCAAAGAATATAAAAACAGTGGCCCTACTGCCACCTATGAGTAAGTGATCTAAAATGACTGGCCTTTAAACGTTTATAACTTGGAGAGAATAAAAACAGAAAAATGAAGATCATGTCAATTCCACATTCGTGAATTGGCACGAATAATCCGTAACCTGAAGAATGAACATTGAATTATCCATTTTAATTGTTCACAGAGGTGTTCATTTTCTGATTTTGATTTTGAATGGAAAAGGAAACGTGAGATATGAAAACTAGTTCATTTTTATATAACAGCAGCCATTGATTTTGACGCAGTGTAGGCCTATGGTATTCGTACTGATCAGACATATGAACAAACCCAATACCAGATTGACCACAGGTAGTGTATTGCCCATTGCATAATAGGCCTAATCAGATCTGATTTGGTTCTGTGGGCATGTTCGTTCTTCTGTGATTAGAAAACAAATAAGACTTAAGATTGAAATATTTTACGGTTAATAAAAATTGCCACAAACCTTTCTTCACTTTCTTGACGTTGTGGAACCAAGTTCATGAGGAGTTCGCTCTCACGTACCTGCTCCGAAGATCGAACCGCGCCCGGAGTTCTGACAGCGGTAACAGGTACATGTATAAAGTCCCTGGACAGCCACCTGTTTCCGTGGAATCATGCTCTATTTTTACCCAGATCTCAAGGCTGATGACTCATCGCCTCTCTCACCTGGCAGGGCCGAGTTTTCTGAAGCTACATCGGCAATCTCCGTGACAAGCCTCTTCGGTGGCAATGTTGATGTAACAGTAAACATGGTATTCCAGAAAGAGGCTGGGGACTTCTTTCCAGCCTATATAAATAGAAATACAGGTATCTGCATTGGGTGCAGGAAATTATGCTTGGAGAATCTGTCCTGGATTGAGTGTAATAATTTTACAGTATTTTAAGCGCAGTGTGTCCTTTATGTACTCATATTACCACACGGTAATGCATATCGTCACCCGTTGATCAGTTGCCTTAATCTTACGCAAGGCAAATACGTAGTCGTGGAGAGGGGGGTCAGGGACTTTATCGATAATAGAAAAGTTTCGCAATCTGACGAAACACGAAGTACGAAATACGAAATTGGACTTCATTTCCATGACGTAATGTATTTCAGGAGATGGTTGGTACCACAAATATTGCCCGCTGCAAGAGCGTGTTTTAGCGTATGACGTTAGACCGATAGACTTACAGTGTATATTAAACTTTGAAATTTATCTTTCGTGTCGACTTCGTATATAGGAAGTGGAAATTTAAAAATTCAAGATGCACCATAACTCACTCGGTCTTACATGATATGCTAAAAAGCGCACAGGCAGCAGGTACAGTCATCAGCATTAGTTTGTATACACCAAATTCAACCGGGTTTGTTGCATGTGAAATTTAAATCCTTCTGGCAAATGTTCCCATTGATTTTAAAAATTTGCTTTTATGATGACATTATGCAATTTACTTCTCAAAAAAAGGTAGAAAATCCAATTTTTTTATTCCCTATAAAATTCTTGATTTTCCTTCATTCCCTAGTGCATCNCCCACCCCCACCCCCACCCCCACCACACCAATGTACACCCAACATGTATCTGAAAAGAATGCATGTGCACTCTGGATGAAAGAAGAAGCATTTCCCACCTGTTTCCACCATTCAAATCCAATTTTACTCCCCAAAACGCTTGTTTTTTTGATGAATAAAATATTCCTAATCCTCTCTGACGTCACTGGCGCGAAGACAAAAGCCTAATTAAATGAGCATTTTGTCAAATAAATGTATCATAACTCATCATTTCGTTGATGTAATCACGGTGACTTTGCACCATACCCTCTTACCTACTACTATAATATACAGGTGGAGAAACAAGTGCTTCCGGAAAATGTTCTACACATACACTGTAGCCGATTTTCATGTACCGTTTTCATGTCAAATAAAACGTTACTTATGCATAGCAATACATTTCTGTAGTCCGAAAGGACTGATTATTAATGGCACACTCTCAAAATTATCACTCTTGTGAAGATTGGGGAGAAATTCGAAGACTTTGATCCGCGGA
Source organism: Notospermus geniculatus (assembly GCA_002633025.1). Taxonomy (NCBI): domain Eukaryota; kingdom Metazoa; phylum Nemertea; class Pilidiophora; order Heteronemertea; family Lineidae; genus Notospermus; species Notospermus geniculatus. The sequence goes on along the minus strand of NMRB01003439.1, from coordinate 37,574 downwards.
TACAACATGAGCCCAGTCCGCCAAGATGGCCGCCCGAATTAGGTCGATTTCGGTCACCCAGCGGGAGAAACTAAACGCCATAATCCGTCAGTGTCGACATGGTTTGAGTGACGTCATATCGAAACAGCGCTCAGCCACAATTGGCGTTTAGTTTAGCAATCTCCCGCTGGGTGACCGAAATCGACCTAATTCGGGCGGTGGCGGACTGGGCTCATGTTGTATCCGCGGATCAAAGTCTTCGAATTTCTCGAATTGGAATTAAAAATCCATGCTTTGGCTATGTCGACTATCGTCAGTTCTGGCATCCTTTTTAATGTCTTGATTAGGGGCAGGTGAAAGGGCATTTTTTTCTGGCATACTGTTGCATACTTATATTTCCTTTTCCATCATCATATTATTTGATTGTTATTTCTTTCGGTGTCTGTAATTTGACAAACAGTAATTACACTTATCTTGTTAAAGAAAATGCATGTATCTTCCCTCTATTCGAAGTTGCGGATCAATACAGCCCTTACTGGCCGACCTCACCAATTCTGGACGTGCGCAACCGGTGCAGGCACTAATGCTTCGTCGTCTGATGGTAGGGGCAGTATGTCATGTTGTGATGCACTGCACAAGCTATTATTATTACTGCTAGAGTGGTGTCCATCTTTAGTCGAAGTCCCAGTTTAAGGCTAGGCAACCTTTCTCTTCAAGATACCGAATAGATTCTCTATAATGACTCGGGATCTGCTCAGTGCGCGGTTGAACCTTCGTTCAGCTCTTATTTCCGGGCGAAGTAGTGGTGTAATGAGGTGTGGACGCAGGGGATAGCCTGTACCTCCGACAAGAATTCCATCAATTTCGACGTTCAAATCTTGCACAAATTTCACTGCTGTCGAAAATTCTGCTGTCGTGTGTGTCGTCTGCTTCCCTGACCTGCTGTATGGTGGTGCTGACTGATGGTGCGATACAGAGGTCAGGTAAACGCCACCGTTAATACTGATCACGCGATCTAAAATTGTCGAAATCCTGACAATTTTGCTACATCGAACATCAAGCCGATTGTGCAGCCTTTTGATCGTACAACTTCGGGATTATTTCTCTTGCGATACCTGTACAGAACGATCAGAGAGGTTGAAGACGCTCAACTCTTGCGATTTACGATCTTTTTGATCGGCGATTGAAGCCGATCATCGCTGGTGAGACGCAGCTGCAGTCATGTCACACCAAATCGGCGACTGATTTGCTCCACTCGGTCGTGCCTCAGACGGAAAGTGATCCGGTGTGACAGGGATCACAGTGTCCTGGAAGCAAATTCCGGGCCCTATTGTACTGTCCGATATACCCCCAGTTTTCCTTTGTGAAGGATTGTGTCATTGACCCTGACCAACAACCTTTAGAACAAAGCCATGCGCACTTAAAGTCCTTTCCAGATACCTTATGGCCAATACACACGATCCAATTTTTCATCCAACTTTCTGAATATGCTCAATAAAGGCCTACATGCGGGTGTGTACATTGAAGCCCTAATAGAACCGGAATCTGAATTTCCAAAAAATTGGATGAAAAATTGGATCGTGTATATAGGCAAATGATAGTACTAGGTTGAACTCTGCAATGTTACACGACCCTGTTCCCTATTTTGACGAGCTATTGCAGAATACTTTAACAGGCGAGTTTATAATGCATGTCACCTTGCCTGTTGGCTGTGTTTGTGGACAAGCTGTAAGTAATAGACTAACCAAGGTTAGCCAAGTGCGATTTGCCTTAGGTATCTGGAAAGGACTTTACATCCTATGACGTTGATCCCTGTCACAATGGGAACACGGAGTCGCCACCTGTTCTGTGCTGTCGCAAGCTCGACCTAACTTCAGGATAAATAATGGAAAACTCTAATGTGGCGTTGCTCCACAGAATTCTACATGTTATTTTTTTTGTGTATTCCACGTCAAGGTTACATGTATCTAACCGCAACAACAAACAATCAACAAATTTGCATATTAAGTATTAGTCAGACCATTCGTCATCGCTCTGAGGAACCTCGTGACCAACGCATTCATTATTCCATGTATCCATGGAGGTAGTATTGAGAAGGAGCGAGCACGGCCCTAATNTACATGCGGGTGTGTACATTGAAGCCCTAATAGAACCGGAATCTGAATTTCCAAAAAATTGGATGAAAAATTGGATCGTGTATATAGGCAAATGATAGTACTAGGTTGAACTCTGCAATGTTACACGACCCTGTTCACTATTTTGACGAGCTATTGCAGAATACTTTAACAGGCGAGTTTATAATGCATGTCACCTTGCCTGTTGGCTGTGTTTGTGGACAAGCTGTAAGTAATAGACTAACCAAGGTTAGCCAAGTGCGATTTGCCTTAGGTATCTGGAAAGGACTTTACATCCTATGACGTTGATCCCTGTCACAATGGAAAAACGGAGTCGCCACCTGTTCTGTGCTGTCGCAAGCTCGACCTAACTTCAGGATAAATAATGGAAAACTCTAAATGTGGCGTTGCTCCACAGAATTCTACATGTTATTTTTTGTGTATTCCACGTCATGGTTACATGTATCTAACCGCAACAACAAACAATCAACAAATTTGCATATTAAGCATTAGTCAGACCATTCGTCATCGCTCTGAGGAACCTCGTGACCAACGCATTCATTATTCCATGTATCCAAGTCTCTTGCATACATGTATTTATACATGATTATGCTTGGGCCTATACAGACAATGATCCCCTATAAAATTATAAGCCTTTAGTCCTCGAAAAGGATATGCCCTGAAAACGTCGAATACATCCATCCATGGAGGAAAGTGGCCCCTCGTACAGCCTGCAATGATAAAAACAGTAACTGTAATTTGATTTCATCGCGAAAACTGTGGAGGGGCAGGTAAAGCAAAGGCCTTGACAAACACCAAAGTCGCAGTTGGAACGTCACAGAGACCTGGCTTTGCCATTGTGATGTAACGTCACAGAGACCTGGCTTTACCTTTGTGATGTAGCTCCTCCAACATCACCACATCAAATGCATTAGTGTTGGGACTTCGATCCATCAGCCTGTTGTGTGGTCAGCAGTGCCGACTATCACCAACAGGAGAAGTTTGACACTGATAGTGCCAGTAGACCGCTGTAAGTTTACAGCTGCGATGTTGGTGTTTGTGTGCATTTTGGCAGCCAGCCCAGTCCCTGTAGTGGAGCTTAATCTGGTGTATACCTCGTCGCAAACTCAGGTATTTACAGGTCGCCCCATGATTGTATCAGTGTGTCGATGTTTGCGAGGTTGCGGAAAAAAGGTGAATAAGCTATATTTGGTAAATTACCCGCAGCCAAATCTTGTCGCCTTTCTTGAGATGCAGAATCACTGTATTTGATGCCGATGACCAGGATGGTATACTCTCGGCCCATATCTTCGCTATCATGTGGTTGTTCTTAATCAGCTTTACGGCAGCCTAGGAAAGGATTATGGTAAAGTAAAAAGTAAAAATGTACACTTGAAATTGACGTGTCAGTCAATTTGAAGACCGCCATTGGGTACTGGGGAATTGGATAGAGTTCGCTGATAACAGCCCCTACCCAGGGGCTGTGAAATGTACCGGTTGGCCAAGGCCTGTCTCATTCTGTCGGTGGTGGCTGTCTGCAAGGCGGGTCAGACAGATATGACCGACGGTAGAACACCTTAAATCTAAATAAACATCACTCCTTGTGCATGTTGTGGTTGACATTTTGCACCAAAGAAGTTAATTTCCGAATCAAACAGTAAAAATCAAAATTTACCCGCTCAGATGTCTTTACTTTGATGATTCCGAGAGCGTAGCGGAGACTAGTCTCACACCGCCAGCCTCTGATCTCGCTCCGCTTCCTACGCTTGGATCAGAGTCTGGTCCCAGACGTATTTCATTCTGGTTATGCTAAGGGTTCCAACATCTCACCACAGGTGGCGCTCACACAAAGACGTCCATTAAACGCGTTATAAGTATTTCTTAGCGTACCGCAATAACAATGTCGCAAATTAGTCTTATCGAGCTTTATGACACATATTATTTACATTTTAATAATTTTCTGTATTTTTGTCAGCGTTCCTGCGACATATATAGGAGCTGAATCGATGCTCTGACTTAACGAATAGCTCTGTGTATGAATTACATCCGGGTATGCGCGCCCAGAATCGGGGTGCGGGTACCCGGATGTGATTACGAAAATACTTCGTCTGGAGTTGGTCCCTCCCGGTGAGCACTACTGCCACCTGGAGGGAACAGCTGGAGCTTGTCTAAGCGGAGACGGGAAGCACTGTTGTTGAACGGACAGCAGCGCCGCCCGCAGTAGTGAAGCGACAAAAAGGAGAATCAGTCAGGCACCAACGCGAATGCTCCTGAACATGATTAAGTCTCCACACACTGACGTTATTGGACGCGCAACTCGCCGGTATGTGTGGAGGTTGGGATATTAAAGACATCCCAACACAAACGTCCCCTGCTAATGATATATTGGCCAGGGATTGTGGAGGGAATGAATGCCTAGCGACGTTATTCATGTTTTCATGAGGAAGATTTGCGGCGCACTCATTTCAATACAATTAGATGCAATTAACATCGCTTTTGATAAATCTTGCCCTAATAAATGGTAGACGATTTTGAAATTACACTTTTTACAAATTAATTCATGATAATTCCACGATTTCATCACATAAATATGAACCGTGAACGGCTAAAACCAAGAAGATTTATGTTTGTCCAAATATAGATAACTATTTATTTTTGGTTTGGCGCAGTAACAAGTAACCTTGTTTTTTGCCAATAGGTCTGATGGAACCACCGTCAATCGCCGGGAATAGACCGTGCTACTGGATCAACACCAGATGACAGTATGCTCAAGAGCGTAGTGGGAGACACACGCTAATTCTGACTACAATACGTCACTCTACTTTTACCTTACCTTCCGTCCAACTTGAGCGGCGATCACAACGGTAAATGTATACGTCCCGCTCAATGGTGCCGTAAACTTTCCAGTCTTGGCATCGTAGGCTCCACCAACGTTTGACACCACCCTGTCAAAGGACACATGCAAATCCTTCTTGACTGGCCCAGCATTATTTTGACGGAGGCCGGAAAAGAAGGCGACTTTTGGGGTACTGGCGGCGGATTTACCTGCAAGTATCAAGTTAGTAAGGTTAACAGCAAGTTTTCATCCTTGAGTTAGTGCATAAGGTCTGCTATCATATGAATGGTTCTGACAGATGAACATAGACTTTCTTCATTTCCAGTGCTTAAAGATAATATATCACGGATATTTTCGCGGGCACCGAAATTCATTGTTTATTTACATTTTGTTTGTTTATGTCCAGGATTTCTTTGTCTTATGAGTAATTTGTTGGTGGCATGTCCCTCCTAGATTCTGTTGATTCCAAAACTATCATTTTGGTGGGTTGGCATATCCCAAAAGTCCAAAATAACATAATGTAAACGTCCATGTTTACAAACATTGAATGTAAACAATGAAGTTGTGATACATTATCTGTAACCATTTCCTGAGCTAGCGGAGATTGGCTTTTGTTGTGCAGTAGCGTTATGTTCATCTTCTATATTATAATTTACGGTGGCACTAAGTTCGACCGCTAACTCCTTCGTGGTTTCTGATCGAAATGGCACCACTTTCACAGGGAATGTTGAGAATGACATGGGGGTGATCCTTAAAGCCTCACTGTATTGAATTCATAAAGTGCTTACGACCTCCGACGTTAGTGTAGTGTAAAATGTACTACGCTCTATCTGAATGCATTAGAGCTCTATCTGCAGTTTGTTCGTTGTGTGCTGAAAACTAGGTCTTGATTCTTTGAAGTATGTACCAGGCAAGCATTTTCGGACCTTCACGAGTCAATAGGTAAAGGACTAAAGTGAACGAACGAAAACGTAAGGATACGTTCACCATTGTAACCGGTGATGTGATTGGTGAGGAGTAAACGTATTGATATGTGGCGCCACTGGTTAGGTCCACTTTGCTTACGTCCTGTCTGTGATTGGTTCATCAGCAATGTGTGTAACACGCCCATTGACAGCTGAATTTAGTTGTATGATATGACTAATCACCTTGACATGCTTGAGGCGAGCGCCACTGGTAGCGAGCGTCACGGGTAGCTGAGGTCAGGCGGCAACTCGCAGAACGATTATAATTATAATCCCTTCTCAGGGCAGTGCGCAGTGCAATTTTGTTTTACTGTAAGACGATTGTAATCGGTGTAACACATCGTGTTGACTTTTGTACAATATAGCGGATGTGTACGTTGAGGAAGTCCAGCAGAGAGGAGATGGACTTGCTGTCAGAGGAGATGATTGCAAACATTGGCGCCTGTCGCCAGTGAAGTTCCGTGATTGATTCCCAGTCGAACCATGATTCCTCATGTAATAGAGAGGGCGACTCTCTTTGACAGCTCAGGTTTTCTCAGGAAAATCTGGTTTCCTCCGACATTACATACAAATCCCCAATATTGTCTTAAAAGAGCCAACAATGAGCCAAGTTAGAGCTCATTGTTTTTTGAAAAAGTACTCCGGTTTCCTCCCACATTACAATACAAATCACCAACTAATATAATCTAAAGAGCCAATAATGAGAGCCAATAGGTAGAGCAATAACCCCCCCCCCCCCAGCCGCAGCCCTCTCCCCCCACACGCATGCCGCACACTGACAAAGTGTCAAGAAAGCAAAGCCCGGGCAAGAGTCAAGAAATCTGCACCAAACCCAAAGCCCTGACAAACTGTCAAATGACCATGGCCACTCTGCAAAATAGGGCCTGCACTCATAGGAAGGATTAAGGAGCGTTTCAATCACGGTCTCGACTGGTACCACGATCCTCCGCTAGGAATGATACCAATCTAATCACTGCGGTGTGTTGAATAACTTTCCGCAATAACTCCTCCCACTTGTAGTACTTGTGGCGCTGTAGTGTGGCGGCGAAAATCACTCTCCCGCGAGTGGGTCAGGCTTTTACTGCTATCACAATGCATAAGCGTACTTTTCTTTGAAGAATACGTCTTGTAATTGGCCCCGCCTCCTATTCATGACCCGAACGTAACATGAACGTATGCCTTGGTCACATGCTTTAAACTCACCAATCATTGATGGCGTTCCATGAGTCATGGACGAAAATTTTACGTTTTCGTTTCGGACTTTAGTCCTTTACCTATTGAGACCTCTACCTGCGTTCCGCTAACACTTTGAAAGTGTCGTAAACTTCAATACTGTGAGGCTTTAAGTGGGAGCCATTATGCCATCCTCTGGAGCTTGCGTGCTTGCCACGGGTATCATGCTAGTTGTAATAAACGTTGCAGTCCTTTTGAATTTAAAGCCCCACTGTATTGAATTTTACGGTATTTTCAAAATGTTCGGAGATTCCACGTAGGTCTCATAGCCTCGTGAAGGTCCCCAAAATGCTTGCCTGATACGTATTTCAGAGAATCAAGGCCTAGTTTTCAGCACACAATGAAAAAAACTGCAGGGGAGAGCTGTAATGCATTCAGATAGAGCGTAATACATTTTACACTACAATGACGTCGTGCACTGACGTCAAGAATCGCGGCGACGATTCGTGTTTTTCAAATTGAATACAGATGGGCTTTAACATAACGTGGATGGGGACTTGAAAGGAGTGAAAGAAAGGCAACAAGTTGATTGGTCACTGAGAACTGCACGGGTAAAACAAGGGAGTAGGACAGCAACCGTGAACTACCGCAACTACAACATGTAGCGACTCGGAACCTGTAATTGTCGTGCGGATAGTGTCTGAATACTGGTCGCTCTACCACCAAGAACAAATGAATTCGCCTTACACTGACTGAATGATTCGGCTTTGATCAGGTCATTACCGTACAAAATCAAACAACATAACATTTCGTATATGGTATGGCAGCCACTTGCTGTGATATGAGGATATCGAAAGTTGTTAGCACCTGAACTAAATCATGGCGCACACCTGCGATTTTTCGTGCGATTGCTAGCGCGACCGGAGATTTGCAGGATTTGCCGCCTACTCTGCGGCAGATCATTGCACCAAGCGACCAGTCGTTGTGGTCGCCCGATTTATCAAATCTCTTCTCATATCTGATCGCTTGAGTGGTTCTTACATTGTTTGTGGGAGATTGTTGCACTGGGTGATATGAATGACCGGTTTCAATGGTCATTCGGAGACCAACGAATTTTGATCGCACCAACAGACGAAAAGATTCAACATGTTTAATTTTCCGTCCCAAAGGCCTTCTTACTTTAAGAAAATTGCGCCCGCCATGGAGGGGGACATACCGAAAGGCGAGGTCAATTATGTTTTTTCCAGGTGGTGATATTTCGGTTTGTCCCCCGACATGGAATGGTGCCATTTTCTTTACCGTGCCGGTTCGTGTAATGTGTCACAACCCGTCTTTGCGGCTGTATCCGGCAGCGACGGAGTGCTTGAAGACGACGAACCATTGTCAACCACGATTTGGAAAAATTATTTCCTGTGTTAGCCTAATCTGACCGTGTTTTCAGCGGCATAAGCGTTACTTGCCACGGTCCACGCCAGTTTCCCCCCTCAAGGGAAGCTTTGCCGTAGAAAACTACGGCATCTGGTTGTTAGCGTACCGTAAGGCTTGGTTTAAGTATAAACCGACCTTAAGTCTGAGGGAAACCAACCATAAATTGTCCATTGGGAGCCGACTTGAGAAACCTCCCGTGGCAAGGTGCCTTTTAACACTCTTTCTGAAATCACCTCTTTCCGCGGGACACCTTCTGATTTTCTATTGACAGGGTAATCCGACAACTTTTCTGATGATGTCGCAACAGGTCATACTAACACGATTCTCCTCCCTTACATGTACATGGCAGTCCGGGTAACCCACGTTCACCCGGGTCACCTTTGTCACCACGTGGCCCAGGGCTTCCTGGAGGACCACGTAGTCCGCGGATCGGAAGTTTAACTGGGAAGTTCCCGTAGCCATTTTTGCACGAGATCTCTAAGTCACATGATCCGTTCTTGTCGTTTAACGTCTTATTCCCGTTTCCATGCTTTTGCTTATTTGGATCATCTCCTCGGCTGCTGACGACGCATATAAACAGTAGGACGAGAAATAATGTTTTCTTCATGATTTTTGACTNGCAGATCATTGCACCAAGCGACCAGTCGTTGTGGTCGCCCGATTTATCGAATCTCTTCTCATGTCTGATCGCTTGAGTGGTTGTTACATTGTTTGTGGGAGATTGTTGCACTGGGTGATCTGAATGACCGGTTTCAATGGTCATTCGGAGACCAACGAATTTCGATCTCACCAACAGACAAAAAGATTCAACATGTTTAATTTTCCGTCGCAAAGGCCTTCTTACTTTAAGAAAATTGCGCCCGCCATGGAGGGGGACATACCGAAAGGCGAGGTCAACAATGTTTTTTCCAGGTGGTGATATTTCGGTTTGTCCCCCGACATGGAATGGTGCCATTTTCTTTATCGTACCGGTACGTGTAATGTGTCACAACCCGTCTTTGCGGCTGTGTCCAGCAGCGACGGAATGCTTTTAGACGACGAACCATTGTCAACCACGATTTGGAAAAATATATTTCCTGTGTTAGCTTAATTTGACCGTGTGTACAGCGGCATAAGCGTTACTTGCCACGGTCCACGCCAGTTTCCTCCCTCGATTTCGCTCTCAAGGGAAGCTTTGCCGTAGAAAACTACGGCGTCTGGTTGATAGCGTATCGTAAGGCTTGGTTTAAGTATAAACCGACCTTAAGTCTGAGGGAAACCAACCATAAATCGTCCATTGAGAGCCGACTTGAGAAACCTCCCGTGGCAAGGTGCCTTTTAACACTCTTTCTGAAATCACCTCTTTCCGTGGGACACCTTCTGATTTTCTAGTGACAGGGTAATCCGTCAACTTTTCTGATGACGTCACAACAGGTCATACTAACACGATTCTCCTCTCTTACATGTACATGGCAGTCCGGGTAACCCACGTTCACCCGGGTCACCTTTGTCACCACGTGGCCCAGGGCTTCCTGGAGGACCACGTAGTCCGCGGATCGGAAGTTTAACTGGGAAGTTCCCGTAGCCATTTTTGCACGAGATCTCTAAGTCACATGATCCGTTCTTGTCGTTTAACCTCTTATTCCCGTTTCCATGCTTTTGCTTATTTGGATCATCTCCTCGGCTGCTCACGACGCATATAAACAGTAGGACGAGAAATAATGTTTTCTTCATGATTTTTGACTGAAAAATTGATAAAAGATGGTGTGTATATCAGGACTGAACTCATTTTACTCTTCTAGTCAAACTTTGCACGTGATTTTGCTTTTTGAAACGAAATTTGGGGGAGCTTTCACAGCGCCTGAGGCGGGCAGCTCTTTGGGCCGTCCTGCTTGTTTGCCAACGCTGGGGCAAATTGCAAGTATACATACATGCACTTTGTGCAAAGCATGAATTCCCTTTGGGATCTGTGCTGAAATTACGCTTCGAGTTTCCACTGAAAGAGCCATCGATATTTAGCCTTTTGAAATGTATGGAATTTTCCACATGAGGGCTATCGATATTTTGCAGGATGTCGACCCTACTTGCACAGGTAGTGCGAGTTTATGAGCAACGATAAAGCCATCGTTCAACACACCATGCGATATTGCAAGCGGTCTTCGCTAGCAATCTTCTCGCCAGCCACCGCAGACGACGCGGTATCGGCTTCGAAATAGAGAGCACCGATCACGCAGACCACTCGAGAATATACGCATAGGTTTGAACTGATAGAACACAGATGCCACCTATTATTCATGACGATTCGAGGTGTGATTGGCCGTGCTTGGTTAACGCATCTCTCGAACAATGAGCCTGTAGGTGTCACGTCTGCTCTACAAGTCATCATGTGACAAATGGTGCTCCCCATTGTTTGACGTTGGGCAAATATCGCTGGCGATTAAATTTCACTCATCGCTGTCCAGCGCACACTTGGCGTCGCTTGCGATATCGCATAGTGTGCTGCGGACTCTTTGCCTAAGCTAGCTGCACACATACGAATAACGTTGAGACGTATTTGGCACAGGTATACTTAAAATGGCCGAGACACGAAACTTGGAAGTGTGTGCTTGACCGTGCCTCAGCCATATTCCTGCCTGTGCAGCGTGGTTCTGCGCATATTATTCCTTGAATCCAATTGGTTTGATACGTTGCGCAGCCGCACACAGCAGCGCAGCTGTATTCTGTATTGAGGAACCGGACCAACTAACGTCACGATGTGACCGATGTTTCCTTTTTCAACATGACATTCAACGTGATTTCCAGTCATTTCCATTAACTTCTGGGGTGAAATCAACCCTATTTTGTCGGTGGCATGACATTAAAATTTACACCATCTTGTCGCGGATAAAAATTTTGTCCAATTTCTTTGCCTTTTTTCCTTAAAATAAAAAGAGGTAGGATGGCGATAACGGCAACGTCTTTACCTCATTTTTCCTGTAGAAAAATGTACAGCAGACTTTTTCATGACGCAACGTCAACACATAAAAGGACGTCAATGACGTCGGTTCGGTCGCGTCGATCGAGGCGCCGACCTGTCGGGATAAACGGCCGGCAGGTTCCTCATTGGTGGCGAGTCTTAATGCATCAAAAGCTCCTGACGTAAATAAATTAAGCACTGGCGTCACTGATCTAAAACCCCTATGGTCAAAGTGTCGAAACCTTTTTTTTATGAGAAAAAAGAGAATATAGTCTAAACTCGTCCCAGTTACATGTACCTGTCCCATTCCTGAAGTCGGAAAAAAATGACTAAAGGTCGTAAGTTGAAGATAATGGGTGGGGGATATGGTCAGAAATAGTAAATGTGTAATGTCCTGTCCACTTACAGTCATGTTTCATATATATTCGACACTTTGACGTTTTGCGTTTTACGCGTAAAACAATCCGCCTAGTGTATCGCATGTTGCGTTGGTGCTATACATCCAATCAACCTAATATTCGGACATAATGACGTCGTAGTATTGGGGATGACGTCTGTCGTGTGACGTACGTCTATTATTGCGTTATTGCATTGTTTTGACGTCATTCACAAACGTCGGAAGGAAATGGAAAAATATCTTTAACCGGAAGCGATCGTATTCTTTAATCGTAGTTGGGAACTGTTTCTCTGAACCATCCGCAAAAAATAAAAAAATCAGCAACACTGCGTACAAATTGACTCCCCAAGGTTACGGACTTCGCTATTTTCCCCAAATCTTCTACTTACAAAAATCATGTATCTTTTTCTTTCGGAATGTATATACATTTGGTGTATGTGCCGGTCTGTTTTAACGTACTGAGCCATCCACGTTGCGATTGGTACTGCGCGCAAACACTGCGACGTCAAAGTGTCGAATATATATGACGCGCGACTGTACTTGTCCCACTCCCAAGCCTGGCAAAGAATGACAGCGTGCGATATCTTCAATCTTCAGGATTTGGCCATTTTTTTTCCGAGTACAGAAATGGGACAGGTAAGTGAAAGTTTAGAGTAATATTCATAATTCATAATTCATTACCTTTTGAGCTTGACTACTATTAGTATGTTCCTCGCAGTATTAAATCAATGATGAAACGCGACAGCAGCACTTTTTAAGTATGTTATGGCCACAAGCCCTGATTCTATAGGTCTGTTGGTAGAGGTCAGAACGTTTAAACATTTATATTGCATTTAGTGCAATTTGATCCTCAATTTGATCATCCCATGTGCCGTAATCGATATGGTCTTAAAGTGTATTTGTTTTAGGCTTGAGTGATGAATATTGACAGAGTTAATGGAATATACAATGTTTGTCGACTCATTAATGGAGAAAGAAACTGTACTGGGAGAGTCTATGGAATAGAGGAATTTTCTAGAGGACATCTGCAAAAGAGAGACGGCACGTGGCAGGAAGAAAGTGAGGTTGGCCCATTAAAGAACGCTCCGACCCCATCGGATTCTGGGATCAGAAGAAACAGGAGTTTCTACTGAGGAAACTCGAAACCGAAACCGGTGCTTGGGCGAAAAAAAAAATCATGGTTACATGCATCCTAAAAGGAGGACCCGCTCTGATGACATTTTGATGACAAAAGCAAGTCTGGAGAAGTTAAGAGAACCTTTTCGGATGACACCTTGACAACAATAGACTGCCTGAACTAAGAAAAATAGATGGCCGTCCGTGAACAAACCCTGCCATGGCAATATCTAAAAAAAGATATCCAACCATGATCAGGACGAATCTGGGATAGTCCACAAGGAGGACCGAGATGTACTCTGAAGACATCTAGACCGGTGTGAAAGAAATCCAAGTCCCCCAGGAACCAAAGTACGGTCTTATTGTTCAGCGTGGGATTAAAATATATGGCTAGAGAGACTATGACCATTCGAATATAACCTTACAATAGCGGGCTATAGTTTGGCGGACTTGCATTCCTAGGACGCTGATTCCTGTCACACCTGATCTATATGTTCAGTTTTAATCTGGTCGCGTTATCTCGGTGTCCTGCATACACGTTTCAGAATTGGTTTTACTTCCCTTCACAATGACCTCTTCTCACGATCCCTGTGTATCACCAGTTTCTGACTACATTGATTTGTTTACTGTGACAGGTATATTGCAGCACGATGGCGACTCATTGAGGATATCGCTCCACTTTTTAAGGAAAGTAATCTGAATGTCTTAAATGTCTTAAATTTTCCCGATGACATCCTGTTACATTACTTGATCAACAGCTTCAAATATCAATTTACAGTGGAACCTCCCTTAACGGACACCTCTGCCAGGAGGAACCCTCTCTAATCAGGACACCAATGTTCAGTCCCAAACTGGTCATTTCTATTCATTTCAACCTCTTTAATCAGGACACCTATCAATTAAGGACAGCATTTGTCAGTCCCGAAGGTGTCCTTAATAGAGAGGTTCGACTGTACATCCCTGGGCCCATATTCATAGAACTATTTAAGTCTAAGTGTGACACTTATCCTTTGTTCAACACAAAAGATAAGTATCACACTTTGACTTAAGTATGTTTATGAATATGGACCCTGAAGCCTTTCCTTTTCGTGGTGGTGCAGAAGGTCATTAAAGCTGACGTATCCAAACAAAAAGCCCCCATGCGACGAGCAAGAGAATTGCAAACGCCCTGCAGACGCCTCAAACGAAGGCTCAGAACATGATACCCCACGACGCCAGGAGGGCGCCACCTTATTTGTCTTCGAGCTTTGGAGGTGTCAACATCCTCTGGTCAACATCCTCTGGTGAGCTCCTGCTGAACATTTTTCTGAAAGAAAAGAATTTGACCCAGCTGGGAATCGAACCCACTCCCTGTTACCTTTGTTCCACCATCTTCCCCGTTCGGCCAACGAACTTGTTGGAAGACTGCTCATGTTTTCTCTTATTCATAGTATTATTACGCAAATCGAAGGTCTACGTCCATGACAAACACAAATCATGTTTCTGTCAGCTGGCTCGTTGGTCGAGTGGATCGAGTGGTGGATTACAAATCAGGAGATCGACGCTCGATTCCCGTCTATAAATGACTACAATTGTTCTTTGCGTAGTGTAAGAGGTATCCGGAGATGTTGACAGCTCTGTTGCCTGAAGACAAATAAGGTGGCCCCCTCCTGGCGCCGTGGGGTATATCATGTTCTGAGCCTTCGTTTGAGGCGTCTGCAAGCGTTTGCAATTCTCGTGCTCGTCGCATGGGGGCTTTTTGTTCGGATACGTCATCTTTAAAGATTCAAATCGGGTTACTATGGATTAGAATGGTGTATCCTTTACCTCTCTTTATTATGGTTGCCGATCATCAAGATCGAGAACCATATTGTTTTTGGTCATGGTGTCTGTGTGTGTGCGTGCTTGCGTGCACGTGTGTATCTATCTGTCACACTTTCATCTCATCTCCTTGAACAGCTACACAACATTGGAAACAAATCCTACTCCTACGTTTGTCAACCTGGGCAATCCAATGAGCTTATCATTTTCAATCTCAGATGCCTCCGTCAACATATCAGACTTGATATTTTGTCCGTCACGGTTTTATCTGATGGCATAACGCGGCTCCTTCAACACCTAGGGCCGTATGCACCAAACGAAGATTATCTTGAACTCAGGTTCAGCCACAACTTTTCAGTTGTTCAGGTTTTCCAGGGCATGATGTGACAATGGAAAAGTTGTGGCTCAACCTGAGTTCAAGATAATCTTTGCTTGGTTCATACGGCCCCTAGAGCAAAGGAAAATAATTCTAAATTTTCATACCCTAGCAATCGAATGGACTGACTTTTATTTTAATTTTCACCACCTACAATTTGTTCTTGACACGATTGTGAAAAGGGGCTGGAAACTTAGGCCCGCGAAACTTGTTCGAATGGAAAATCGTTGAATATCCGCGTTCTACGGCTAGTTAAGTTGATTACGCATCTCTCCATACAACACCATGTCAATTCAAATGAATTTTCTGCTGGTGCACTATAGCCTTTCTTGTTGTGAGTATGCGTTGGACAACGATGAAATGTGACACGATAGTCATTCACGAAATCAATGAATGCTGACAAGTAGGCCTGAGCACTAATGAAATTGACCGGACCACTATTCTCGCACGGGTTGATCAATAATTACCCTGAACCTGAATATTCAACGATTTTCCATTTGAACAAACTTCGCGGGCCGACCGATTAACGCATACTACTAGTATACAGTATGAGGGCAGTCAGCAGTCAGGCAGACTAGCGCCAGCACCATTTATGCAATGCACATTTATTGACCTGTTTTGCCATTCATGTGAACAGGACCTTTGAAATTGTATTAAATAGGGCTAGGTGCGACTTTTTAGAAGCCATTATTATTACCATAATTATCCAAATGTTTTAGATCCATGTTGTGGTTGTGGTTTTAGGGATAAATCAACAGGTCATGTGGTCCTTCAGTGTCCTCTCCTAAACAACCTTCGTGAGGATTTCTTTACGAATGTCATGACAATTATCAATCCTCTGAGCATGACCGTTGGTTTCAACAAATGAATATGGTTGGTAAAATTGAGTTTTTGTTAAATGGAGTTTATCGTGTTCAAAATTTTCAGATCCCGCTTCAGGTGCGAGCCAGGGTTGTTGAGTGTACAGCACTATATTTCTCTTGAATGTGAAACAATCATTGGACGGTAATTAGGGAAGGCTCCACTCATTGTCGGCTTTTGAATTTTTTTAATCCATGTAGACTATTGCCATGAGTTCTGATGTCACTGGTGAGCTTTCGCGGCCGCCCGGTTGGGTCCGGCGACTGCGTTTATCTACTGTGTGGGTTGACTCGAGCAGTGGATGGACGTTGTTGTGGGGCCTGGCCGGGTGGTTGCGGGGGCTCACTACTAGGGTATTCGAAAATCATGGACGATGGACGGCTCCTTTCAGCATCATCGATCTCCACCGCCTGGATGATAATTGTCTCATTTCCGACATACCTCTCAGCATCAACATGAACCAACATGAACTGCACAGGCCTACGATAAACATGATCAATCATGCATTACATCGTTCATAATTAAGACCGCCACCACCTCACAAGGTGGCGGTCTTCATTGGTTGCACTGGATTTCTCTCTCTCTCTCTCTCGATCTCTCTCTCCGTCCAATCTGTGGTTTCGGCAGGATAACTCAAAAAATACGCCACGTATCGCGACGAAACTTTCAGGAGTTGTGGATAGGCATGTTACACGGAAACCTATTGATTTTGGGGGTCATCTGCCAACAATGAACTGTTTAATTAGATGAAGTCTGTTGTTCTAACGCATTTTACCTTTGCCCATGACGTCAACAACCCATGACGTCGGGCCTACGAACGCAGCGTCACCACGATCCCTTTGAAAAGTTGTAGTTTTTTGGTCTTATCTCCCCAGGGTGTGCACAAAACTAAGACCTAAGACCTACACAAGTAAGACCCCCACAGTACAAAACTAAGACCCTGTTATAAAAGTAAGACCCCCACAGTACAAAAATAAGACCCTGTTATAAAAGTAAGACCCCACAGTACAAAACTAAGACCCTGTTATAAAAGTAAGACCCCCACAGTACAAAACTAAGACCCAGGCGGCACCAATGCAAAGACCTTGACCTTAACCCCGGAAGTGACCTCGACCTGAAATGAAGGCAATAGAGGGCGTCATGAACTCAATAGGGGGCGTATGTCGCTTATCTTAGTTCCGAATTCCTCCGCTAGAATCACTCGGGAATCTTCGGCAATCATCGGTTTTTCTCGAATATCTCCGTTGTTTATTAACATATTCCAATGAAACCAAGACGACCTTGACCCTTGACCTCTCACCTTCCTCGCTCACCACTCGGACACACAAAAAAACCTGCAGCAAGGAGCTAGCAAAGGGTCAGGCATGTACGCCCCCTATTGAGTTCATGACGCCCTCTATTGCCTTCATTTCAGGTCAAGGTCACTTCCGGGGTAAAAGGTCAAGGGCATTTGCAGCGGTGCCGCCTGGGTCTTAGTTTTGCATTACCAACTATTACGGGAAAAACGCCCCGCATGGTGTCTCTACTGCAACTAGGTCACGTGCCACGAACAGCCAATCAAATCGCGTCCTCTACCACTTGATGGCACTGCATGGGCTCCAGCCAATCACCACGCTTTCTCACCCGGAAATTCCGCGAAATTAATTCATGGAACACATGACAGAAAATTTATTCTGCATTCCATTGCAGTTTAGTGGATATCTGGATGTGTATTGGACATGAGGAAATTCGTCGTGAACTAACGCCTTGAAAAGACATTTGGGAAACTCCGACCACAATTGAATTAGTTCCATTGACAGTCACCACGCTGGTGACTCAGATTTTATCGTACGCTGTGCACCTACTTCCGCTATAGCAGACGAATTTTTGGAAGTACTCAAAAATAACATTTTTAGTACCTTTATAGATCTGAACCACCCTGCCCCTATCACACACCCAATGAACTCGGACTGTAGTTCAACCACACGTAACAGTCTTTCTGAATAGTGGAGCGATATTGATCTACGCGACGAAAGTGCATAGGAAAGGTAGGTTTCGCCTACAGAAATACACAGAAAAAAAAAATCGGCTCATGTTAAGTACTTTGGGCTACTCATCAGTCATTTTGTCCTTGAGATGAGTAGAAAGGTACTAATTGGGTACTCATCGGGCCAAGGAGCTGCATTTGGAGTTCCTTGCTACTCGCTATGAGTATCTTTCTACTCGCTATAAGTACCTTTCTACTCAATATGAGTACCTTTCTACTCATCTCACAGACAAAACGAGTAGCCCGAAAGTACTCAACATGATTAGGATTTTTTTTCAGTGTAGGATTTCTTTCCTTCCAAGGATTCTTAGAATAATAGTTTTTGGACAAATCTATAGTCCAACATACCAGGCCTCTCCATTACATGGCTTGTGGTACACCCTGTATTTATCTGAATTTGGGCTTTTTCTATCGCGACGTCTTTTTCTACTGAATTTGGGCTTTTTTTGTTGCAAATTTAGCTTGGTTGAATGTCTTATCTATCATAAATTTCCAATACCCTAGTCTCAGTCCAGCAGCAGTGCCAGTGGTAAGTCATGTTTGAAGGATTAAGGTCAGGAAATGAAATGACATCTAGATGTGGTTCCTTTGTCAGCTCGGACTAAGTCAACTCTCAGTGTGAGTGTAACAGAATTCAACTTTGTTGAACATGAACCAAAAATGTTAACAAAATGAAATAGAAAAAGCAATAGAGACTGACTGTAAAGTTATAAACTAGAATAAAAACAACTATACAGATAACAAAACTTAATCTTAATCATTCCAACTCTAATCTCCCTCTGGTTCCTCCTCTCAGACTAGAGAGTGAATCTGAATCAAGTCATACTTCTCACCTGGAATGAAGACCAGAGAGGCAGCAGGATAAGGAAACAATATGCCTAGTCCATTCTACAGAATGAGATACCCACAGTGAGATCATATGTTTTGTCTGACAGACTACCATGACTACACTACAGTGAGATTTGCCTCTCCCTATCAAACCCATGATTGAAGACCTGAGTTATTTCTCCAATAGCATGGTCATCTAGCCTCTTTGGAAAGAGCCTTATTCTTAACAGTCTGTCCAATGTTTCATCTTTCATGGACCCTTGGTTGGAACCACAAAGCAACTGCATATGACTGAAACCTCTCTCACTGATGGCATTTGACAATGGTAATATGATGCTCAGTTCAAGGAGATAGCCCATTGTTGGGTAGGTCTTTTGGAGTTCATCACCCTGGGAAAGATTGGCCATCACTGAGTCAGGTTTCAGGGTCCTGCCATCCTTCAGAGTCTCCAGCTCCTCTTTCAGTTGTTTTATTTTACCCTGTGTCACTGCCCTGTTGTTTTTTGACTTCAATGCCCCATTCTGTGTCAGTTTCGTACTAGCATGAGTAATGAGCTCATCTTGATCAGTCTGGTGTTTATTTTTGATTGCACAAATGTGATGAACAAATGCCCTGTACTCAGCCAGTGCTGTTTCTGTTGTGGCAGTGAGCTCAGGATAGAAGTTGAGCAATTTCTGCAAGGCAACTTCAATCTTTGTCTCATCCCTCAGAAGGTCAGAGGTACAAGGAATTGCACTGGATTGGCTGAATAACCAGGAAGGTGATGGCTTCAACCACTGGGTGTTGGTCATCATAGAAGGCATCCATCAGTTCTTTCCTGAGGGCGGCACACACAGGTGCTATGAAATCTTCCTGGAACTTGTCTTTTTCAAATTGGTTGGCTGCTGCTGTGCTTTGTGACCTGGATACCCTATTAAAGCCAGCACCATCTTTCCTGTAGGTTTTGGCAATTTCCAGGAAGTTTTCAACCTTGCCGTAATAACCCTCAGGACATGACTGGGGATATCCTTCAAGAAAGCTGCACACCATTTCCACTTTCTCAATCACCCTCGAGATATTGGCCTTCTCTTCTTGAAGCAGTAGATTCAGGGCATTTGTTTGTTTCAGAATGTCTGTCATTACAGTAAGTGTGGCAACATTTCCTGGGTTGGTCAATCTCTGATTAATATTCAGACATTTAGTGTCCCCATTTCTCAAGTACAAATTGTTCATGACATCAAGGACGTCTTTATACCTCTCAAGGACTCGACTTGATGCATTGTAATGTGAGAGCCACCTAGTGGTGGCAGCCTTTACTATCTGGAGAGGGGCCTCCTCATTCAGCTTCTGGATGTTCTTTAGCAACAACTTTGCTACTTTGTTGTAGTCAACGCTAACATACAGACCAACCAGAAGTTGGTCGTACTCATTGACCAAATCAAATTTTTTCTTCACATGAATAAACACAAGTGCAAGCCGGTGGTTGCGGCAGTTGACATAAACCATAGATGGAATATCTGTTTTCCAAAGCTTTTGTACTTCACTGGTGTTTCCAGACATCACATTTGTGCCATCAAAACATGTAAATTTCACTTTACCCTGGTCTATGCCTTCCTCTTGGAGAAGACCTTTCATAGCAGCATAAAGTGATTTGGCCCCAAACAGGGACCGGGCACCTTCAACAACGGCCTCAGGGGCTGGGGCGGCAGACTTGATGTTGAGGAAGACATGTGGGTTGAAAGTGCCCAGGACCTGTTTGGGGTCAACCCACGACATGAAGCTTATCATTTTATCATTGTCATTATTGGCCTCGCTGTCGTCGCTGTAGTAGGTGAAAACCCTTGCATTTGCCATTGATTTTTTTATTTTATCTCTGCACCACTTACTATATGCTGAAAGCAGTTCATCAACAGACCTCTCAGAAAGGTAGGTGCCATATGATGAGCTAGTTTTCTGCAAGAAATCCCTTGTCACATCATTTTCTATTCCATAGGCGAGGAATTTGATAAAGTCACCCAACTGAGCCTTGGGTATCTGATGATGAATATGATAGTCAAGTGACTTTATCAAATGGCTAAAATATTGCCTATTTCTCTCCCTGTCAGACTGTGCCTTGTCATTGAACATGCCCTCCAAGCCACCCTTGCTAATGATTCGTTTCACCTGTCTTTCGATATCTTTGCACCGAGTGTGTAGATCAGATGTTAAATGATCACTCATTCGCTTAGAAGGATGGTCACCTACATCAGACCCTTTGCAAATGAAAGCATTTAGCTTGGGGTTGGCTCTGTCTTTTGGCAAGGCAAAAGCCTGGCAGGTTTTACACAAGAAACCTACATCACTCAACACAAAGTCTGGGAATTTTTGTAATAGAGTAAAATTGTCTCTTTTTCTTAGGTCATCTGTTGCACCACTATCCTTGGCCTTTGACGTTGAGGATGGCACCGGGTCTGCATCTGACTTTTCTGCTTCCTGTTGTTGAACCCTTGGCTTGGTTGTTGTTGGACCAGCCTTATGAAAGAAGGCTTCAATAGTGACACCAGCTGCAGAGGATTCCTTAGGCTCTGATCCAAGTTTACCATCATCCAAATCATCAACTACTGAACAAAAACAAGGAAGTGAAAAATTACACCATCATCCATGTTATTATCTGGCCTGGTGTCAGGCTAGATTTTTTGTACTTCTGCAGTTTTAACTTCCTATTCCTAAATCTGCAAGACCAGACATAAACATGGTAGGGCAGGGTGTTTTGAATCACCCCACAGCTAAGCCAACTTCAATCGATGTGTAGTGTTTTCAAGCTTGAATCACCCTCAGCAAACTCTTCAGTCAGTCATTCAAGACAGAATGCCCATTTACCATGTTTACCTTGGGAAGTAGAAGATGGAACAGCAGCTGATTCTGTTTCAGCAACTGTGGACAAAGAATGCCCATTTACCATGTTTACCTTGGGAAGTAGAAGATGGAACAGCAGCTGATTCTGTTTCAGCAACTGTGGTGTCATTGTCCTTATCAACATCAATCTGGACCACGTCCTCTGCCACATCATTATCTCCCTGGGCCTTGCCTGAAATTGAAGGAAGACAGTCTGAAGTTAAAGAAATTATGACTATGGAGGCCTACACTTAATACATGTATGTGCAGACCTAGCCTAGGCCTATATTGAAAATTTGAAGTTTAAAAGTGATTCACACAGACCAAACGCTAACAAACTTTTTTACAGGAAGACAGGAACTCCCCATTTACCCTGTGAGGTAGATGGAACAGCAGCTAGTTTTGTTTCAGCCACTGCTGTGGTGTCATTGTCCTCAACATCAGCATCAATCTGGACGACCTCTGCGACATCTTCATCACCCTGGGCCTTGCCTGAAATTGAAGGAAGAGAGTCTAGGAGGGTAAAGAATACAACGTGACAATCATGCAATAGAAGACGCCTTGCTTGCACACACTTAGGCCTACAGGTTCTGAAATTCCAACAGATCAGTCAGTTCCATGTATCAGTAGGCCTATTCCCTCTCTTCCTCTTAAAAACTATTGTCTAGCCAGGACAGATCAGACTCAGTCACCAGTCTACACCACTGACCATGATATGATTGCTATCAACACATGCAACACGTGCTCCTATTTACAAATAACAGCTGATGATGACGTACCAAACGAAGCATCCAATCAGACAACTTGGATTTCCGAGATTTGAATAACCAGGTCATGTCAAGAGGCCAACCATGTCAAGGTCGGGGACACACTCTGCATATAAAAACTACATGACTCACGTTTTTTCGCAGCTCTAAATAGCGAATCAATCGTTTTGATGGGATTGGTTGTCGTCCTAGTACTTGATCCAGACCTTCTTTTGCTTGCATACGAAGATGCATGGGTGTTGTGGCTCGTATGACTGGTCGGGAGTCGACCGCGATGATGCGACATGGCGTGGTTCTGATTCTAAGGACGCCGCAATCTTGCGCAAGGTCATTACGATATACCGCCGATGCATGTGCGTTACAGTGTACAGTTATGTATGGGGCTGAATACATTGTTGAGTGAAGGGTGTGAGACTGGTATTTCGCGGCGTGCTATCGATTGAAAGTACAAAATGGCGGCGCTATGTTTGCATTGGTCATGTTGGTTTATTCAGTTGATGATTTCTCTCTAAAAAAGAACAAGGAAACAGTTGTTTTTCCTCACATATTTTTTTTTATTGGCAGGCGATTTTGGGCGCTTTTATCGCCGATTTTGGGCACTTTTTAATTTGGGCGCGTACGACGTTTAACGTCGTATAAACGTTGTAATGGAGAGGCCTGAATGCTCATCTATGCTGTGAATGATTTTGATGTAAAGCCCTTAGATTTTAGAAAAATCACATTTTTGAAAAAGTTACCGTAATTCACCTACTCGGTTTTCTTGTACCGTACACCATGCACCTAACCCTTGGTATCTATTGCAAATTGGCTTACATTAAAAAATCATGCCTCGCCCTTTCGTATGAGGGGTAGGCCTACATTAAATTTTGTTTCATGCTCCTTGAAGATCATTCTGAATTGTCGTGCAGATAGGAAAACACTACACTCAATAATTCAGTGGTCTCGGCCTCCGCTCGAAGCTGTCACCCTAACCACTGAAACATTTGGTTCCAAAGTCCGTTTCTGAACACTAGATGCCACTACCAGTTGTTGACGAAAGCGCGGGATCAACCAGCCAATGAGCGACCAGCTTTCAAACAAGCTTTGGCCGTGTTGTTTCTATGGACGCAATCATGGTAATCCAAGATGGCAGCCTCCAGCTGACAGTGATTGCATGGCAGATGTCATGGATGTGTACAGGCAACAGGTGTATTTTGGCGCTTGCATTGTCAGGTTTTACATGTTTTAGGCGGTTTGGCAATCATGGATGAGTGCATCATTTGTCGTAAGCCAACGGGTAAACATAGTGGCAATACCCGGGGCAGAAGACGCATCTCAGAATCGGCGGAGTTACGAAAAGTCATTGTCTCATCAGGCATTGTTCATCAGCAACAACTCAGACCATCATGCGGACTGGATTGTTTTTTGTGTCATACTTGCAGTCTTCTTGTGGTAAAGCTGGGAAGGGCCCAGGAAAAGTCAAGAGTTTGTAGTGAAGAGGTAACAAAACAGACTGCTGTTCTTAACATATTTAAAGCCCCACTGTATTGAATGTGAAAAACGCAAATCATCGCCGCGATTCTCGCACGACGTCAGCGTAGTGTAAAATGTACTACGCTCTGTCAGAATACATTAGAGCTCTCCCTGCATTTTTTTCCAATGCGTGCTGAAAACTAGGCCTTGATTCTGTGAAGTGCGTATCAGGCAAGCATTTTGGGGACTTTCACCGAGGCTATGGGACCTCTATGTGCACTCTTCTAACGTTTTGAAAATATCGTAAAATTCAATACTGTGGAGCTTTAAGGTTAAGGCTGTTCGACCCGCACCACCACCAGCGGCAGCGAGGCATCTCGTCGGTTCTGCCTCCACTGCCGATTGTCATGGTAGTGTGAGTGCTGGTACGCCTCGCGGTAGGCCCCCTACGCCTAGTACCGGGTCTGAGCCCGCAATTAGGCCTGCGACTGGACTTCCAATGTGCTTACCAGTAATGACAGTGCAGCAGACCCAGACAGCCCAGCAGCAGCAGCGGGATATTCAACGACATGTCCAAGCTATGCCTACCGGTAGGCCTAGGCCTGTTACGATGATGAAAGCACATGAGCCACAGCCCAACGGTTGTTTTCCTTACAGGTTGCATTCTATGTCAAAGGCTGGTCGGGTCATCCAGCAAGATGAAAGACTAAGAAATCTCCGGAAAAGAACCCATCACGGAGCGAAGTCATCAGCATCGGCATCGTCAAGCGTGTCGTCCAGTGAGAAAGAAGGTGATACGTCGGAATGGTCACCGATAGGTAAATTTTCTTAGAATAGGGAGTTTGAGATCAGTCTTATCACAGATCCTTATACGTATACGGATCGAGTACACGACAGTGTTCTGGCCAGGCCAGTTTTACAGGGCGGTACCACCCTGTTAAAAATTCAGAGGTTATTTTACCGCCCTGTTTAAAAATGTAACTTGCAATGCATTTCCTATTAGATCACCCTGTTTGAATTTCACTCCCGTCCTGTTTGAAAATCCAGGGCCTTAGAACCACAAGAAAATGCAGTCATCCCGCCCTGTTGGGAAAAAATTTCTGGCTAGAACACTGCACGAGATTTGTCCTCGTTGCACAGAATTTTATCCGTATACGTATAAGGATCCATGATAAGTCACTGATCTCATACTCCCTAATAATTATCATTCTTCAAGAACACGACTCTGTACACCTGATCTGCATGTAGCTTCTTGTCTTGAAAGTATGCCAGAGGTTGGAAGCTATTCTTCTTGGACACTCATCAGGTGTACCAGGTTCACTCTCTATTAACCCCATAGGCCTACCGGTACATAACAGGATGCTGATACACTCTTCCATTAAATAATCTTACAAGGTACAGTTCGCTCCTGCTGTTTCTGAAAATCATCAGTATAATCCCTGAAATGTTTTATCTGATGACGTGTTTTGTAGTCCTCTGTTTACCTGGCTTGGCTTATGCCTTGACTGTGTCATGAGTTGGACTACTTTGGGCAGATTTAACAAAGGGTGTGTAACTTCCCTAAATGCACCACACAGTTCCACCGTGCATTTGACAAAGTCACATTGGTCTGAGTCCTAAACACCCTTTGTGAAATCGACCCTTTCTGTTTGTACAGATACAGGGAGGGTAACTAAGGAGCGGGCTAATGAGATGACCGAATGGCTGAAAAATCATTCCGAGCCGGAGAAAAAAAATGAAAGATTACATGAAGGACACAGCTCCACAGAGACTCAACTGGATTCACACAGATCCAGTTATTACAGTTCGGGAGGTTGTTGAAAAGTATCCAAGAATTTTAATGCCTGGAATGGTTAGTATAATTGCCCTGGTAATTTGCAGTAGCCGTGGAAAAAAATGAGGTTTTGGTTCCTAAGTCCATTCGGAAGAAAAAGAATAGAATTTTGCAATGTGACTTATTCACCAAGCCATTGCTACTTGCACAGTTTTAAATGTGAGACTACAGGGCTCGAAAATGTGGTTTTTCACCCTAGAGCTAAAAACAGTTCCGGAGGTGCTTCTGAAGTTGTTTGATTAAATGTATGTAAATTATGTTCAGTTGGTTCGGCGCTGTTTTTAGCTCCAGACTTTGCAGTTGTCTGGAACAGAAGGCCATTTCCTAGCAGCTATTGCTCCACGGCTCCAGACTATTTTTGAGCACTGGAGTATAGCTTCTCTTTCAAGTGTTCCATGCCATGCATTCTTGATGTGTACATTTTCAACTATTTATTTCAAAGATTCAACAAGACTTCAACGTCATGTTCCCAGACGATCGAGGTGACCGCCTATTTGAGAGGTGGTCGACCAAATTTGCCCCTCTTGTCCTTGCTTATGCCTAGGTGGCGCTAGTAACCACGAACTCATGAGTCGTGGATCATATTTTGACATTGATGAAATTTTACTTCAAATATGATGCCCAAGTTGGACCCTCATGCCATCAATTCTCTGTTAATCATATCAATATATGCACTAAAAAGCTGCCTCTAGAGGCCCTTTAATGGAAGACTCATCCCAGACACATCATTCTTCATGCCAAAGGCTCCTAAAATAAAGACTACATTCTCTGTGTAACAGTATAATGGTTGCTGTGTACATCATGTAAATGTTGAGATGATCTTATCTGTTAAATTTGTTCTGGTGAAGGCAAATGCAGGAGTTGTATAGGGCCGGTCTGATTTCTCTTCAGAAGAAGAAATGAACCTCGCGCTGCAGGTTTTGCCGGTCTTGATTCCCCCCAAGCCGGTGAAACAGCTGAAGAGGATGTACCGGGCTACATTCACCGAAGCTATTTCAGCCTACGTCGATGTCCAGCCAGTAAGTTGTCATCACAATTGCCCAAACCCGCTTACCTGGGTTGCCAGCCAGACAGCAGGAAAATTCTGTGCTCTCACAGGCAAATCGCATTTGACACTACTGATTCACATTGTTATTTGTGATTGCCTGTGAAAATGATATGTCTGCTGCGAGTTCTAAGGGGTGAAGATATTCAGGCTTCAACATTGATCTCTAAAGTTGACCATCTTGGCTATAATGGCTTTCTCCTCTGTGGCTAACTGCTTTAAAGGGTGACTCAAAAATGTGGTCTTACTGCTTCTGTACTGGCAAAAATTAATGTTCTATGTTGTAACAATCTCTTTCATGTCCCTGTCCTTTTTAGCTCACCTGGGGTGAGCTCTTGTCGTGGGTCTGCGTCCGTCGTCCGTCGTGTTCCGTTAGCAGGGCACGTTTCGTAACCGCTGGAGCTATTGAATGATCTGAAACTTGGTACATATATACCCCTAGGTCAGATGACCTATGGTGCCAAGTTTCGGTCCGATTCGACTCTTAGCTTGGCCACCAGGTGGCGGAAACCAAAAACACAAAAAGTGCAATAACTCCTGAAGTAATGACTGGATCACCTCCAAATTTTTATCATAGCAGTATTCTCCACGAGGGGTTTTGCGAGGGCGGGCCGCCCGACCTTGACGAACTACCGCCCGTCCTAACGATGCCCGCCCGATCATAAAAAGCTGCCNATTGCTTAAAGCCTACTTTGAATCCAACTGAACAGTTTGGTAAGGTGTGGTACAGTCATGACATTAGTGGTAATCTGATGTCATCTGACCGAGAAGTTTCTTCTACAGAAATTTTATGCGAACACTCTTTGTCAAAGTATGTACGAGTTGTACGTAAACAAAGTAAAATGTACTCTGGTGAGGTTCTGGAGTAGAGAATGAGAATATGTTTTCAGTTTGGTAATGTGATATGGTAATCTGATGTTATGTGGATTAAAGTTTCTTCACACAGCAAAATGTAGTGTGCTGAAGTACCGGTACTGGAGTGATCTGATTTGGTTTGTTGCTCATGAGAGGGAATTATTTGATCCACTGATGTTATGATTTTCATGTCAGATACATAAGAGTGACTCTTACATCTGATCCACAACGTAAAGCACAAAAAATCGACACACAAACTGATACAAGATGTCGTTTTCCAGATTTTTAAGCAAATTTTCGACCCGAACGGGTGTTTGATAGCGAAGGTGACACTCCACTAGAGTTTTCTTCTGCAGGTTGGCTCGTGATGGGCAATTCACCTTTGGTAACTCACCTGCGACCTATGGTAAGACCTTGGAGGAATTATACTGACAGAGGAACAACGAGCTAATTGCCCCTCTATAATCCCTTTTTCACACCTCCCCAAACAATGGAACACTAAGGCCCGCAGTGTTTACACAGCAATTAAGCATGCTCGCTTGATCCTGATGATGGCCGCCGCCGCAGCCCGAATTGTCACTGCCATCTAGCGTGAGCTGGCGGTACTATGTGCCGGTATTTGAACATTGCGCGGTCTGAAAATGCAATGTTTACATGGTTTATGTCGGCAGAATACCTGCGCACTCCTAAGACCAAGAAAGACGAAGTCGAGATCGGTATTCTAAGCTTTCATTCATGCAAATCGAACAAAATTTACACATTTTACGCCATTTTTCTTGCAGTGGTGTGAATGACGAAAATGTTGAAGGCAGGTAGATTCAAACTGTAGTAAACTTTATTTCCACCAAAGTCCACCAGTTGACATAAAGTGATCTTAAAAGATGAGATTTTGATCTTTCTCATGATATGGAGCAGTGGGGCGTCGACGATGTGGATATGCTTTTGAAAATCGGCCTGTTTCTGCCTTTTCTACAGCCGCCAT
The DNA here is from genome assembly GCA_002633025.1 of Notospermus geniculatus. Taxonomy (NCBI): domain Eukaryota; kingdom Metazoa; phylum Nemertea; class Pilidiophora; order Heteronemertea; family Lineidae; genus Notospermus; species Notospermus geniculatus. The sequence continues at coordinate 8,952 of NMRB01003439.1, read as the reverse complement.
CTTCATTCCACTTTCGAACGACGCGAGGTTTATGGACGATATCTCCGCAATGGCTGGGTCAGATTTGACATACCATACATCAATCGATTTGTCTTTCTTGCCGGTGTCTTTATAACACGAGTTTCATGGCGATATTCCCACTACTTCTCGATATTTTGACCCGTTTACACTTGCGCGCGTGTTTGTTTACAAATTGCGTACCGGTAGTTCTACGATTTGTCCGCTACGAGCGCTGTGTATTGCATGGTCGCATCGATTTTTCGTAGGGGTGTGTAGCAAGCCCTGCGTCCACGTGTTCAGCCGAACTTTTCCCCGCGAGATTGTGTGCTGGAAATGTGGATGTTTTCCGTTGCTATATTGGACTAAATGTAATATTTTATTGATCTCACGGACAATAAATCTCTCTTGGCATGGAATAAACTGAGGTCAAATAAGAACTCACTGAGAGGCTCGTCGCCCCCGAACAAATAGACTAATCTTCCGGAAATTCTGAAGTCGCGGACTCACTCATGCGGTGTGTTTGTTTAGTAATTAACACCTCGTTAACACCTCGTTAAGCCCATACACATAGTGATCGGCGGCGGCCATCATGCAACCTTTGAAGTGCGCTGGTTGTTCCTCCTGTCAGTATAATTCCTCCAAGGTAAGACCAAAGAAACATGTCCATAGCAGAATTCCTTTTTCAACTGGCCTTGGCCTCGCCCTTCCTTGTTAGTGCATTCTAACAATGTTGGCGTATGGAAAGTTCCGGCCCGCTCCCAGTCCGAAATGTACTGAAAGTTCAATTTTTATTTTCGTAATGCTGCGTATAGCCTATTTCCCGTTTTATCCTTCTAACTAATGTTTATTTTGTTTTGTTTGCAGTGATTGTGATGCCTACATTGAGACTGCCCTGTACAATGTTCGTGTACCTGCATACGAGGCCATGATGCGACTCCTTCGCCGATTGGATTTGGAATACGCTGGCGCCACCACGGATATTGGAAGTCTATTGGGTTTGGAGAGACATTCAAAACATGGCGGACGGGCGTTTGGAACATGGCGGATGGGCACTTGTTTGACGTACGGTACATTTAAGCCGCGCAATGGCGCGGCTTATTTTTTAAAACCTCCCGTGCGCTGCTTTTAACGATCTAGTTCAGCTTTAAGCAAAACACAACTTAAGGAAAAGTGAGTTATCAAATGAAGCATTTTTTAGGAGTTACCAATGAAAATCAAATGTTTTTCTTTTTGATATATGTAGCAGACAGTCAACGCTAATAGGAGCTGAAAAAATCAGCCCACGAAATGGCCAGATTCTAGGAGTAATTTGGCCTCAAAGATAAAACAAAAGAGCTAATTAGTCATTTATGTTATCGAAAATAATGTCTATTAATGATACCAAATGGACAATTTGATCTTAAATCCCCATGACCTTTATAGTTTTGTTCGTAGGTGGAATAGTGCCCTGTGACACTGAAACGACGACAGTTTCAAGTCAAAACAATGGGGCCCACATTTTCAAAGCTGTTTTAACGCTAAAATGCATTTTAGTCCAGCACCTGCATGCTTATAGGCATGCAAGTGCTGGACTAAAATGCATTTTAGTCCAGCACTTGCATGCCTATAAGCATGCAGGTGCTGGACTAAAATGCATTTTAGCGTTGATACAGCTTTGAACATGGGCCCGAGTGTTCTGGCTTGAGCAGCCAGCGAGTGTCACTCGCAGGCTGCTCCATAGGAAGAAATATGCCACAATTCTATTTGGAAGATGAAAACGACCCATGGACAAACTGAGTTTTTTAATCTGCAGAATGTAATTTATTGTACCGGTATCAATAGGCCCAAAGGCAATACAGAAATACTTAGGATTTTAAACTACAAACTACAAATCTAAACTTCAAATTAAACATATTATCATAAAATACATGATGATACATGAATATCAGGAGTAGGCCTAGGCCTACTTGAATGCGGTCAATAGTATAAAAAGACCATTCAACATGATGTGGATAGTTGAGAAACATGATATTTTCATATTATCATCTGCATTATATAATCAATAAAACACTTAAGAGTGTAGGGCCACTTGAGGATAGTTAGGCCTATTGAAAAGGCCTAGAAGGCCTATATAGTGTGGATTAATTGTAGCGTCGATAACAGTGGGTTGGCGTAGAGGCTTGAACGTAACCGCGGAACGTGTAGGCCTATCACACACACCCGTACCATGGACAGGCCATAATTCGGGTGTCCATCTGATTCTATACCCACTAACAGGGAGTTTTCGCAAATCTGACGAAAAACGAAGTACGAAATACGAAAATGGACGTCATATCCATGACGTAATGTATTTCAGGAAATGGTTGGTACCACTATAAATGTCCCTCCTGCCAGTGCGTCGTTTAGCATGTCATGTAAGATCGAAAGAGTTATGGTGCATCTTGAATTTTTAAATTTCCAATTCGTGTCAACGAAGTGGAAACGAAAGATAAATTTCGTCGTTCTAACGTCATACGCTAAAAAACGCTCTTGCGGCAGGCGATATTTGTGGTACCAACCATTTCCTGAAATAAATTACGTCATGGATATGACGTCCAATTTCGTATTTCGTACTTCGTTTTTCGTCAGATTTGCGAAAACTCCCTATTGTCGACACTACATTAAGGGTGCTGCCGCCAAATTGCTAACTTTGGCGACAGAGGGCAGTAGCGTGCAGTCGCTGGCTGCCGGAGATTTTTCCGATGTTTCCCGAGGTTTGACGAGCTCTTCACTGTCTGCCCTACCATCCCTCCCGTATTTTCCGTATTCAGTCCTGAAAATCGATAAAAATACGGTTAATACGGATGTAGCCTTCAAAAGTACGGTTTCCGCCGCGAACGTCAAAAAAAATTTCAGCGCGCATTTTCCCGTCGATCCTCGATCTCAGTGCCCCCGCCGGGTCCTCGCCTCATTCAACTACCGGTAGTCTTCCTGAAGCATCGTCAAGCCAACATGGCAGTCTTCCACAATGCGTAGCACTGAGTATGCAGGTAGGTTGTTATTCGCTGCGCAAGACTTCTCTTTCTGCTAATGAATGCAAAAGATGGCAGGAACATGAGGACATGGCGCATGGAGAGGATGAGGAAGGCAGATAGATCGAGATTATAGAAGAGGTGTTGGATCGGACCGTGATTATAATAATTGATAGTGATCCAGATATAGGCTTGTTCACATTCCGACGTAAGGTAGGCCTAAAATAAAGCTTACTTTACTTCACTTTTACTTTAGGCTACCTTCACGTGAAAGGTCATGGATAGGCGGCAAGCACTAAGTCCAAACCCCAAACGCAGAAAACAAGCATTTCTATGTGAATATAGCCAGAAATGGCCAGAATTGCTGGAATCGAGAAAAGGTGCATGGTATGCTCGGTGCACAGTGTGCCAGTCAGATTTTAGTGTGGCACATGGTGGTGCTAATGACTGCAGCAACCTAGTTGAGGGTCCAAGGCATGTGTCACTTAAGTCAGTCAAAGGAAAAAACAAGAAATTGGACTCTTTCTTTCTTCAGCGAGGTGATGATCGAAAGCAGAAACTGGCAAACTCCACGATCAGAGCTGAGACAATGTTCGTAAGTTTTATGGTCGAACACAACTTACCCATGAGTGTGGCGGATCACGCCAATAAACTTTTTTGTCTAATGTTTCCCGATTCTGACATTGCGACGAACTTTGCCTGTGCACGGACCAAGTGTTCGCATATTGTCGATGAACTGGCAAAGGATACAGTAACCAACTCTGTGCATAAAATGAAGGAACACCCATTTAGTATGGCAACTGATGGAAGTAATGATGCTGGGGAGAAATACTTTCCCATAATATGTCGTGTGATTGACAGTGCACTGTTAGAAATTATTAATTTTACAGTAGTAATTTTGCAGTAATTTTACAGAAAGTGCCTGCAGCAGAGTCCCCAGCACTTTCTGTAAATTTACATAATTTTTTTATGGTATGATTCATGTTTTCCTGTATTGGTTGGACTCCATTGGACATCCAATTATGATGCCTTCTGAGATCAGTATGAAAATATAATTTGGTCAGCCTCCAGTCAAGTCTCTGTTAACATTTATTTAAGTCTGTAGTTTTACAGATCACTCTGTAATTTTACAGATCCAGTCCTGGGGACTCTGCTGCACAGATTTTCTGTAAAATCTTCTGTTATTTCTAACAGTGTGGACTGGTGAGATCAGTGCTTTTGGCTAACCCAACGTGCACAGGAGGTGCTACAGGTGAAAACATATTCAAAATTGTGGACAGTACTGTGAAGGTGCACTGTCTCGACTGGAAACAGTGCCCAGCATTTGGATCAGACAATGCCAGTATAATGACGGGGAGAGGAAAGGTGTAATTGCTTTTGTCAGAAAGGAACACAACTCGGTGCAACTGGTGGGGTGTCCATGCCACCTAATTCACTTGGCAGCAAAACATGCAGCTGGGGCACTGCCATGCAAAATAGGAGAACCGAGGAGCCACGGTGGTGTAGTGGTTCGGGCCTCAGACTAGCGGTCAGAGGATCCCGGGTTCGAATCCCGCTGCTGGCGTGAGACTTTGGGCAGGTCTCTTTGCCTTACTGGCCCCTCTCCAGTATAAATGGGTACCGGTCGGAAATGCTGATTGTAGCGCTGAAAGAGCAGCTCATCTGAGTTCTACTGAAAGGTTTCAGGATAGACTGGGGTTAAAGTGTGAAGTCGGATGACACCTCTACCGTTGTTGATATCAAACTATAAACCCAAACTTTAACTTTTAACTTTAACTTCTAACTGATATTTTCTATTACCTTGATAAAAGCACAAACAGGCTGGAAGGACTTCAGGAAATGCAGGTGTTCTGTGGTGTTGAGCAACGCAAAATTCTAAAACATGTGAACACAAGATGGCTTTCTTTAGGGATTTGCCTCAATCGCCTCCTGCAGCAGTGGGTCCCTCTTCGCAGATTCTTCTACAAAGAATGTGACAGTTCTACCAAGACAACAGCCAGGTGAGCAGGCCTCCCTTAAACAGATTTCTTCATAACTTGGAAATTTACTAATTATGCAAATAGCTATCTGGAGGGATGTCTGGGACTTCTGTTTTTCTAAAAATTTTCATTCACTCATACATGTTGGTCTTCTCTTATGAACAAATATGATGGACCTTCTAAGTCTTTTTTTCTATTTCAGTGAGCGAAAGTTCAGAGCCCTCGAGAAGCTTCAAAGCAGTCAGATAAAATTGTACTGCCTCTTCATCCAGAGTGTGATCCCAGTCTTTGAAACTGCCAACGTGTTGCTGCAATCGGAGAAGCCCGTGATCCATAAGGTGTACACTGTCCTCAAAGATTTAATGAAGCAACTGATGCTCACGTTCATCAAACCAAGTGCCATGGTGACAGGTGACCTGCTGAAACTTCGTATTGACCTAGCTCACAACCAGAAGTCTGATTTGGAGGTCTTCATTGGAGGAGATGCAAGGGAATACATCAGAACCTCCAAGAGTTTGACTGATGAGAAAGTGAAAGCTTTCTATGCGAATGTTAGGAAATACTATGTTTCTGCATTGACATCAGTCAAAACAAGCTTGTTCATTACTCAGCCCTGGAACGGAATACTTCTTGAATAGATTTCCATGTATAAAATCATGTGTCATGCCATGGTATCTCAAGGGATGTTCTTCAGCAGGAGTTCTTCAACTACCAAGTTGAAAACTTCCATCCTGAGTTATTGTCCATGGAGAGGGCAGATGCTCAGTGGGTTGAAATTGGCAAAATGACCGACTGCTGTGGTGCCAAGAGGTTCACTGTGCTTCCTCGTGTCATGGCTTGCATCCTTGTTATTCCTCACAGCAACTGCGACTGTGAAAGAGTCTTCAGTGCTGTGAGGAAGAACAAGACTGATTTCCGAAAGTCAATGAAGCCATCCATGTTGGAGTCCTTACTTCAGGTTAAACAAAACAGTGTTGGGTGGTGTTTTGAGCAGAAACTAAGTGATGAGTTGCAGAGTCGAACAAAGTCAGCCACTTACAATGCACTACAGAAAAGGAGTAGAGAAGAAACTGTCACTGTGGAGTTGGCAGAAGCGAGGAATAGAGAAGAAACTGTAACTGTAGAGTAGGCAGTAATTAAATAGTGACAGTCCAATGTACAATATCTATCATGATTCATGATACATGTGCACATCAGACTGTCACTATTTTTGATGTGTTTTAATTCTGCAGTACATTGTGCAGTGAGGAAACTAGGCCTGCTGCTGCCTGGCACCACGTACCAGTGGCTATTAAAACTGATAAGTCATGACGGTTTTTATTTGCTTTATTTTTATTTTTAGTAGTATAGGCCTAGTATTTTAAGTTGTGATATGTCAGATTTTTACACTGTACATTTAGTTTGACTGTAATAAATTGGATTTTATTGTGTATATTCTCATCTAATTTCATCAATTTCTCCGTTCCCTTTCACCGATGATGATTGATGATTGCTAAAATTGCTTTCTCAGGTGTACAGGTGACTCGATAGCTTGTAAAAATGACAATTGAGGAATCCAAAATGAGAGTACTGAAAGGCCCCCTAAAAATCATGAAAAATGGTGAAATTTCAGGAAAAAGTCCTGAAGGCCTCTTTCAGGGGTTGGCAGCTCAACCGGCCATGAGGCCGCATTTCATTTTTACTCCGTCAATTTTGTGCTGCTATCTTTTCCCCGAATAAGTTTGGTAAGTTTTAAGGTGTTTAAAGTATTCCTGAATGCTTCAGGATTGCACTGACTCAGTTGAAGTAAACTGCCAGCTTGGTATTTTGGTTATTTTTGGGACTTTTGGTGAGTTAGAATTTCCCGCCTTAAGATTTTCAAGATGGCGGCTGCCGGTCTCGCCTCGTGATCGGTCGGCCATGATTGGAAATATTTGTTTCTACATAGTCAGGTTCAATTGTCGGCCTAATATTATTTGAGTTATGAGTATCAGTGACATGGATGTGCATTAGTCTGCTAGTTTTTCGGCATCCAGTCTGTCCGTCTGTCATACCGTGTCGGGCGTTTACGAATGTCAGGAATGTGTCAAAGTAGGAATGATTGAAAAATAAAGCTCAAATTCACGAAGAAATTTTGTCGGCTGCATTCATAACGTCGGATTGCTTAGATACCACCACAAAACGCAAGCTGACGTTGTGAATTTTTGGAGTGTTGGAAATAAACATGTCCAAATACCATAAAAGTACAAGTTATATGATGAAAATGAAGGCACCTGTGGGGTCTATCAGTCAAAAGGAATCGAATGAGACACATCTCAGAATGCAATAATTGGATAATAAGCTGAAACAAAAGACTAGTAGTCGGAACATTTTCCCAAGAAATGTTACATTGAAGATCCAACAACATGATGATCAATCTCGTTCCAATCGCCGTTAGTTCCGTTCCGCATTTTATGATGGCTCCACTAACGTCTCTGGAACCAATACTTCTCCGGTTTCACAAGAATCTTGTCAAAACTTTTATTCGCCAATTTTATACCAAAATATTGGCAACAGTATTTAGGTAGACGTAAAACAAAGTCACACAGTTGAAAAGTTGTGGAAAACAGCAAAAAATCTCGCTAGAATGAACTATTATTCCTGGAACTATTTTACGAGAAAGGCGGTGATGCGGCTCGGTGTTCCGTCTAAATCCTGCCACGTTTTAGATGCCACTGAATCTGTGAACCAATGGGAAGGCGTACATATCGTAGAGCACGTGTATTTGCAAGTTTATGTAAACATCGTGTGTGCCCTCGCTTCAACCATCATTTCGAACGATTTTCATTTAATCAGGAGGTTTTGTCTTGTATAATCTAAATGGATATTATATTCGAAACACACGTGAATGAATGGATGACGCAGGTAAGTTTCTTAGGCCCGAATAACCGAACATTTAGACATTTAATCGAGCTGTATGCGGCTGTACATTTTTGTACACAGCGATGCATGGGGAAAAGTGACTTGATAAAACATTCGTTTTCAACCCCTGCCTAGGCCTAGATCACATTTTTATCTGTTGTTATAGAAGTTACTAATCTAAGAGGGCTAATACATGTCGATTCAGTTGTTGACATGCACAAAAATCCTTATTTCGGTGTGTTTTGTTCACGTCGTCTGCTNACGGAAGGAACGACTATCCATGGTCATCGATTGCTGGAATAAGCCGATTGTACAATAGGACTTACATTTTGTGCCATGGATTAGGTCACTTCCGACCAGGGAGTCGAAGTTCAGCCAGACGGTAAATCGATCCTGATACAATACAATTCCACTTTATTTCATCAGCGATCCACCTCAAACGGCCAGGCTCGATCGCTGTCTACATATCACTCGGTGAAAACCACGATAAAACGTGTTAAAAAGGTAACATTTCCCTCGGACTATTTCGTTCCTTGCGTTTCATGGGCGCAGCCATGTTTAATCAGCCGTTGGCCAATCAGATTCGGATGCTCTGAGCTGGACACTCGCCACCTGGCGGTAACGAAAGTTTTGGCCTTTGCTACCAGACTCTCTCCTGTAAGAGAGAGAGGCTGGTGACGCGAGACTACTTGCTTTCCCATTCGTTTGTGGAGTGTAGTGCGGCGGCCGGAGCGACACAACGACTGGGTCCCGAGTCTAGTGAATTCCATGAATGCTGCCGGATTTTACAGCACAGGGCGGCCATGACACTTTGGGGTTTTACTTCCTAGAACTGCTTTATTGTCTTGGCATGTGTGGTAGCCTATACACGAAGTGCAGGTCAAAGACACAGGTTCTATGGGTTTGTGACATTGCTGCCACTCGCTGAATGTGTCATTTACACGCTTCTTCTCCAAGAAAATTGGACCTGTTTTTCGTGTTTGGTGAATTTCTTTGTTTTTTATTACGTATTGTAATTAAGCTGTAATTCTTGGGACTTTGCTCATCTTCTGTTTCTATAAACCCGAAAAATAGTCAACTGGGGGTGTCTTCATTGCTTCCTC